>JACEIK010017020.1:0-13652 GCA_018107945.1 Datura stramonium
TGTTATGATTATCATGATTTAACTAGCCATGCATGTCATGTATAAATTTCTATGAGCACGTTGCATGTTTTGGGAGTAGTACTTAACACCGAGTAGGTTCCGAGCCTAGGTTACGCCCCGAATCTCAAAACTACGTGCCACCGTAAGTTATGTTTGGGACCTCCTTAGTGACTATCCTTTTTTGCTCTACGGGGCCTTCACGAGTGATATCACACCTTTCATGGTTCACGCCCTTGGCATGGTATGAACAGCCTCCCGACTAGGCTTACAGGTCGGGCTCCATGTGTTCTCTTATGGGTTATATCGGTTATAGAAATCTCCCAGTGTTCCTCATTGTTTTAATGCATGTTTGATTATGTTCTTTTGGCTCAAGTTATGTTTTATGAAATATTTTTCTCTCGTGTTATGACTATGACAAGTTTACAAATATTTTGGAAATCTTTAGCCTTATGATATACTTATAATTTCAGTCTTTATGATCATGATGTCCCCACTCCCATAACTTTTGTGTTTTAAGTATTGTCTTGCATACCTCGCATACTCAGTACATTCCAAGTACTGACCCGCATATTCTCTATGGTATATCATTTTAAGATACAAGATCCGGTTCGCAGGTTCAGCATCGCTCTTAGCTTGGTCTTAGTTCTGCTCTCAGTTCTCAGTGGTGAGTCGTCATTAATTGGGGGCTTCATGTTCGGAGTTTTTCCTGTCTTTTAGTTTTCAAAATGCTGGGGTTAGTTGGGTTCTTGTCCCATCAACCTGTCTATTATGATTAGAGGCTTTTAGACCTATTTGTAGTATTCAACTGTTGATGTTTGGATCATGTATTGTTGTTTCTTACATTTCATGCCTCGGTTTTCCTTCAGTTCATGATCATTAAGCTAATTCTTCCGCCTTATGTGAATGGTTTAGTTACATGCTCATGCCATGGGTTGACTTGGGGTCCCTCGGGGCTCCTTGTCCTGTGTTTACGATTTGGGTGTACTCTCAGGTCGTGACACTAAATACCCGCATATATTCCCTTCCAATTCAGTTCCAGCTTGAGGTATCAGTTTCTATCAGTTTCCTCCTTTGCATTCCCTACAATTTCATGTTTTATTTCTGTGTTCCAGTTTCTATTATGTCAATGCATGTATGTTTGATTTATGAATTCAGTTTAGTTATGTATTTTAGTCTGGAGTCATTCACTCCGTCAGTTTTCAGTGTTAGATGTTAAGTATGTGAGATTGTCTGTTATTTTCCCCATCTTTTCAGTATGTTTATTCAAATTCGAGGATGAATGTTGCCAAGGGGGAGATACTGTAATACTCCGGAAGTGCCTAAGTCTAGACTCAGGATTTGAAATGAAAAGAAATAGAAAAATCTGAGATTTTACTCAGAATGACTGGTGGTACGAGTCGTTGGAGGGTCTAATGACCCGTGGGAGACACTCATTGCCAGGCTATGCGGAAGTAGACTCAGAGGTAACGGGTCCATGGTACAACCCATAGGAATATGTAACGAGTCATAGATTGCGGTTATTGTTTGTCACCAGGGTACCAAGGATGGATGGTATGAGTTGTAGTACAACTCGTTGTGAGGAACAACGAGTCGTGGTACGTGCTCGTGGGAAGGATCAGGAAAAATCGCTAGTCGAGATAGCTCAGTTATTTTCCCCAACTTTTCAGTATGTTCATTCAAATTCGAGGATGAACGTTCCTAAGGGGGAGATAGTGTAATACCCCGGAAGTGCCTAAGACTAGACTCAGGATTTGAAATGAAAAAAAAATAGAAAAATCTGAGATTTTACTCAAAATGACTGGTGGTACGAGTCGTTGGAGGGTCTAACGACCCGTGGGAGACACTCATGGTCAGGCTCTATGGAAGTAGACTTAGAGGTAATGGGTCCATGGTACAACCCATAGGAATATGTAACGAGTCATAGATTGCGGTTGTTGGTTATCACCTGGGTACCAAGGATGGATGGCACGAGTTGTAGTACAACTCGTTGTGAGGAACAACGAGTTGTGGTACATGCTAGTTGGAAGGATCAGGAAAAATCGCCAGTCAAGGTAACAGATGGAACTCACGACTCATTGGATCAAGGTACGAGTCGTGGTGTGACTCCTGGGAAGTCCAGATGCAGGTTCATCAGAGGCAGTAACGGGAGTATACAATGGATCGTTGTTTGGAGTAGCAACTTTTCCCGTCAAGATGTGGTATCAGGATTTGAGAAGTGAAGAAATGATAGAAGATGTAACAGATGGATACCACGAGTCCTGGTATCAAGGGACGACCCATGGTATCATTCGTTGTCACTGGCAATGCAAAAATTCCAGACTTTTCATTAAGGGTATTTTCATAATTCCTAAGCTCTATGGTCCTAAACTATGTAATTTTAAGCTCAGTTAGCAGGGTTTTAAGAGTGTTAAACCTATTCTAAGCCTTACCATTCCATGCATGCAAATTAGAGCTCTTCCTTGGGGATTAAGCTTGAAGAACTTCAAAATTTATCTTCAATTTCCTTTGGATTTTCAAGAGGGATTGTAAATTAGATTTACATAGTTATGTGAGGCTATGAATGAGAATTCCTTTCACTCTCATGCTCTAAATTCTTCTCCATTCCATGGATTTCAGTTCTAGATTCAAGATTCATGATATTATGGGGTTTATCCCAATTCTTGTGAAATTCTCTATGACCTATCTATGGGTCTATTTCTTTCATGTACCAAATCGTGTTCTAATATTCCACATGTCCTAAATTCATTATTGAGATTATTGAGTTTAAAGCTAGGGTTTAAAATTTCATTCATGATCTTCTAACCCAGTTAGATAGGTTGAATTGCCTTTATTGAATTCTTCACATTGAGTTGATTATTAATATCCTTGATTGTTGATTATAATTCTTTTTTATTAATTTGTTACTGTAGATAATTCTTTCTTGAATGTTAATTGTCGATTGATGTGTTGGTTGATGTCCCTTATCCAATGAATCCAATTGCATGAAAATATGATTTTAAGAAGAAAGATTTTGAAAGCATGTGTTTTGAAGTAAATGAATTATTTTCATAAAAATTGAGCATATTTTCAAGAGGGTACGTATAAAGAGGTTTTGAAAATAAAGGTATGATTTTTGCATTATTTGCAAAAGTTTAAGTAAAAGTCTTATTTTTGAAACTTATAAGATATTGGAGCCTAGAAGCTCCCAAAATTTAATGAGATGTTTTTGACCCAAAGCTATAAAGAAATTTTTTATGATATTTTGAATGAAAGGCTCTTCATTAAGGTTTTAAAGAATAATTTAAATGATGTTTTGAACGAGAGGCTTGTAAGTAATGTTTAAAGAAATTTTGAGCGAACGGCTCCAATGATGATTTTGAACATTCATTATATGTATAGCTAAATTGCTTTATAAGGATGTTCTTATGTTTTTTTTTAAAGTCTTAAGGACATGAGCAAGATGTTTTTTGGAGGAGTATTTTGCATGGAGTTAGGTAAAAGGTTTCGGACAATCCGTGAACCCCATAACGACATAGCTAATGTAGGATAGGATCATGCTTTTGATTTCGGTGACTCCTCAAAGATTGTCCCTAGTAAGGACTTTGATTGTTATGGATCCAAGATTGTGATTATCCCATATCCTGGCAAGGCTTTGGAAGGCTTTGCTAACTTGAGCGGGATAGTTAGACATCATGCACTCATTCATAATGGTGTTAGTTATGAGAAACTCCCAGCCTACTATGATATACATTACTGGCATATGTATTGGCAAAGATGATTTTTATGCATTCATTACATAAACTCTATCACAAATTGATCATTTTATTATATTATATCCTATGCATCATACATAGATTAGTTTTCTTTGGATTCAGTTATGTTCATTAATGTCAAGTTATTGCTTCCAATTATGCCCTTCAATTGAGATACTCTTGCTAAAGTTGTTTTATTTATCTATTTTACATATCGTACATTCTACATATTTACTTTATTTTGCACTGTATCATATTATTATGTAGACTTAGGTAGATAGGATCAATAGCAGACGCTTCGCTAGGACTTCATCTAAATTCAACCTTTGGTAAGGCCTCCTACATCAAGAGTGTCATAGTTTTATTGAGTCTTTTATTTTTCGAGGTTGAGGTAGTATGCATGTGCCAGAAGACCTTCCAATAGATGATTTATTGTTAGTGTGCCATGAGTGACATAATATATTCTTCAGGAAATAATTTTCCACCATTCATGATCAAAGAGAACCCTTTCTCTGTCTTACTCTCAGCTTAGAAAACAATAAGTGCCAGTCGACATCCAGGATCTACACTTTGGGTGTGACATAATCCTATCCTACGTTGGATACATAGTTCTGGGGCTTTATAGTTTATGTTAGTTCTTAATTCTTCATTAAAGGTTTTTTATACTTTCTTATTCGTTAGAGTGATCACCTTGCGAATATAATATGTTGGCTTTTGGTTGAACTCGGGAGAGAGAACCAAAAGGGTTAAAAAGTAAGTGTAGAAAAGGTTCAATGACTCTTGTCCAATGAGTTCACAATAGATTTCATTGTTGATGATAGGTATATGCCCTTCATTCCTGTTCAGTTGAATACAAGTAGCCACAACCGTCATCTCATACGTCTCCCGCGACCATATGGATATAGGCATTAGGGTTCATGGGATAGTTCTTGGATGTTTGGGAGAATGTAAAAGAATGGGATAGTAACTTGAAACTACCATCCATAGGAAAAATTAGTCTAGCGTATTCAAATCTTAAAACTCATCCTGAAGCGAAAGTGCCAATACCTACATTCTATCATCATTTAAATTACAACATTTGTGAAAGAGAATCCAATTTATTAGTTAATTTACATTTCAAGTTTTGTAATATAATCTCTGAACCATTGCCCATTTTTATTTTTATTTATTAGAATAGTAAAATAAAGTGTTAACCTTTAGAGATTAATCTGACAAGTCTTTGAGGTATCGATAATCAGGATTTGATTTTCCTATATTACTTGACAACCACGTGCGCTTGCATGCACTTAAGGTATGCCATATAAGTACTATCTCCAAATCTTCAAGGAAAACACCACCACTACCAACTCTAAGTCATGCATCGGATAATTTCTCTCGTGTGTCTTAAGCTGTCTCGAGCCACACCCAAGGCATATTCTTGAGGCATCACAATATACAATGAAACCATCTGTGCCATCTGGTAGGGTCAATACTGAGGCTTAAGTGAGTCGAGTATTTAACTCCAAAAACCTCTTCTTATAGGCATCCGACCACTGAAATTTGACCATTTTCTAGGTCAACTTAGTCAAAGATGTTGCAATGGATAAAAATCTCTCTATGAATCTTCTATAGTAGCTAACTAAACCCAAAAAACTCTTAATATCAGTGACATTGTTAGGTCTAGGCTAGTTGTTCACCACCTCTATCTTTTGAGAGTCTGCTTATACACCGTCACTAGACAAACATGACCCATGAATGCTACTGAATTCAGCCAAAACTCATACTTGCTGAATTTGGTAAAGAACTAACGATCCTTGAGGGTTTTAAAGATAATCCTCAAATGAGAAGCATGATCCTCCTCACTTCGATATTATATGTGGATATCATCTATGATGATAATGGTGAACATATCCAAATACTGCTTGAACACAATGTTAATCAAGTACATGAAAGTTGCGGGGTCATTCATCAGTCCAAAAGACATAACTATAAATACATAGTTACCATAATGAGCCATGAAAGTTGTCTTCCTAATGTCACTCTATCTAACTCTAAGTTGATGATAGCCCGATCTGAGGTCTATCTTTTAAAAGCACCTAGCACCCTGAAGCTTGTCGAACAATTCATCAATGTTGAGTAGGGGATAGTTCTTCTTGATTGTGACCTTATTCAAATGTCGATAATCATTACACATCCTAAGAGAGACATCCTTTTTCTAAAAAAAGAGAATTGGAGCACCCCCAAAGGGACTTACTAGGTCTGAAGAAATTCTTTTTTACGAGATCTTTCAACTCCTTTAGCTCGGCTTGGGCCTTTCTGTAAAGAGGAATGAATATGGTCTATGTATCAGGGAGAAGTTCAATACCAAAGTCAATCTCTTGCTCGCGAGGGACTTCTAGTAGATCATCTGGGAACACCTCAGGATACTCACATGTCATCAGAACTGACTGAAGAGTCGTGGTCTTGGTTGTAGAATCCTTAACCCGAGCTAAGTGGTAAAAACACCTTCGAGATCAATTTTCTGGTCTTGAGATAGGAAATAAAGTGACCTATAAGCATAGTTGAATTACCCTCCAACTCTAGGACTGGTTCACCTAGAAATTAAACTCTACTATATAGGTTCTACAATTGACAAAAGCATAACAAGCATGTAACCATCCATACCAAAGATGACATCAAAATCGCTCATATCTAAATCCACTAAGTCGACTGAGGAAACTTTTTGAAGAATCGTGACAGTGTAGTTTCTTTATACCTATCGAGCTAAAACTAACTCACCAATAGAAGTAAAGACTAAGAAGGGTTCTGACAAGCTTTTGGGACTAACACAAAATTTAATAGCAACATAAGGATTCATGAAGGATAATGTGGCCCCTGGGTCTAACAATTCATAAACATCAAGATGGAAAACCCATAACATACTAGTAACCACATTGGGTGAGCACTCCTGCTCCTGACGGGATGAAAGTGCATAGAACCTCTCTTGGCACTGTCCGCTAGCTTATAACACCTCAAAAGTCCCTAAGATCAAAATCATGGGTTGAATAAGAAAAAATAGGAAAAATTTCACAAGGGTCACAAAATGACTTAAGGAACGAGTCGTTGTTGCAAAGGACGACTCGTGGTATGCTTCATTGTAAGCCTTCAGTCAATCCCCTCAAAGAAACAACGGACCCAACAATGAATAATTAATGCATCCAATGGGTCATTCTAAGAAGTCATTGAGTGGAGTTCAGTAAGCGATCAAAGTTGATTTAGAGACAATGGAGGGATACCACGACTCATTGTGTCAAGTAACGATCCATTTTATGGACCCGTAGGAAGAAGTTGGAAATTTATAATGGTGAGGCACTGGTGAAGACGAGCGAAGTGATGAATCATTTTTTCCAATAATGACTCATCCTGTTCAATCAATTGTCAAAGGATTAGCAGAGTACCAAAAATACCTAGGAAACAACGGATGGTCAAATGAGTCGCCAATTCCAGCAACGACTCATTGGAAATGTCATTGTAATAGGCAGCCAGGATTTTCACGAGTATTCCTGGGGGTAGTGTTGTAAATTCCCAAGCTCATAACTCTATAATAATATCATTTTGAGCCCTGTAAGGTGTGTTTAAAGAGGGTTTAGCCTAGCCAAATTCATGAGGCTCACATGCATGCATTGAATTGAAGTTGTCTTCCAAGATTAAACTAGAAATCCTCCTCAATTTCTTCCTCAATTCTCTTGGACATTCAAGAGAAGCTTGGAAATCAGTTTACCTAGGTATATAGGTCCATGAATGGGGGGTTTCTTCTACAGTCATACCCAAATTTTCCATCTAATTCATGAATCCAAATTTCTAATCAAGTGAATTGATTTCTAAGGTTTTAACCCAATTCTATGAAACTATCTATGTTATGTTTAAGGGTATAATCCCCTTAGTTTCTAATGTATAAATTATGTCTAATGGGAAGACTTTACACTAAATTTAATTATAAATTCATGATTTCAAGTAAATAGAAATTATGCACTACTATGCATGTTTTATCAAAATTCAAGCCTATGATCCATGATTTCAAGCATGATGAGTTATCTAGTATGTATAAATGTTTATGAGCTATCAACTTATTAATGATTTTTAAGTATGAAAATCAATTTCAAGTATGTATGACTTTATAATTTGGGCAAGCCCATGAAAGTAAAGTATGCTTATTATGACTTTAGCCAAGGCTAACAAGATAATTTACGATATGAGTTGGAGTCAAGACTCCCAATGCTTTTTATGGTATGATTTGGAGTCAAGACTCCACGTGTTTAGATATAAGCTATTATTTTCTAAATACCAATATATGAGCACTATGCATGTTTTTAGAATAGTGTCTAGCACTGTGTAGGACAGGGGTTTCGAGGTTCCCTGGTCTCATAAACTATATGCCAACATAGGTATATATTTGGCACGTCTTAAGAGAGTGCTTCCCCCGCTTGAGGGCACGCCGTGATATCACTCCTTATTCGTCCTTTGCCCTGGAATGCTTAGGATGTCTCTCCTTAATGTAGGCAAGACGTGGCTCATCATGCGCTCATACAAAGTGGTTGTTGGTTATGATGAGTCTCCCATTGTTCCACATAATTTCAGTTACTCATGTTCATGACTTATGATATTTTGTTTTTACAGCATATTTGATCAATTGATTAGTTTATGAGCTTTTACTTATCATTTCAAGCATGACAAGTTATATGATTTATATTTTTAATTTTAGGTCATTATGTTCAGTCATGATAACCAACTTATGATTCTGTATATCTCAGATATGGCCTTTAGCATGTAGTCTTTACTCTCATGATCTATTTGATCTATATGCATGATTTCAACTAATGCTTTACCAAGCATGTTTTACTTACCTTACATACTCAGTACATTCAAAGTACTGACCACATACTTCTTGCTATATCATCTCATTATATAGGTTGAGGTGATCCCTCCCAGCCTCATTGCTAGCTCGCACTAATTCAATTTAGCTCCATCCTGCTTTGGGTGAGTCCTTATCATCCGAGGAGATCTGTTTGTTTAAATTTGTTATGTTTTTTTTAGTTTCATACTTCGAGTTAGTTGGGAGCTTGTCTTAGCATCTCATCAAATAGTAGATTTTTTTCATTCATAGACTAGTATGTTCAACTTCGTCATTCAGCATTGTGATGTTATCGCTTGATATATGCTTTACAATATTTAGTCTTCCGCTTATTCAGGTTTATGTTGATTTCCGCTCTATTATTCTCTTAAGTTATGCTATAAATGTACCATGGGTTAGCTTGGAGCTATTCATGGTTTTAAGTCCGTGTGTTGATCCGGGGTCCTGGCTTGGGTCATGACAAACATGGTATCATAGCAAAAGTTTAAGTGTGTCCTAAGGTGTATGAAAGCCGCATTAAGTAGAGTCTTTTTTATGGGTGTGAAGCATGACACACTTATTGGGTAGAGACTACAAGAAGTTTTAGGAAATTACCCTTCTTTCATGATCTATGTCATGCAATAAAGTTCCTCTCTATTCCTCTAACTCGTGCTATACACGTTTGCAAAAATATGCATCCATACCAAGTTAATGGTAGAAGAAATTGCCATAGAAATGGCCATAACAATGGAAATGGAGATGGGAATCAGCTAGCCCCACAAGCTCCAGCGGACCCATTGCCTGAGCAGGTCACTCATGCTGAGTTCAGGGCGACATTTTAGATGTTGGCATAGGCCATGACTTCTCATCTCAACCAGCAGGTTGTGGCCTATATTCCTCATAAAGGAAATGAAGCAATAGCAAGAGTGCGAGACTTTCTCAAGATGAACCCACCTGAGTTTCTTAGGTCGAAGGTGGATGAGGACCCACATGAGGTCCTTGAGGAGGTGCAGAAGATCACCCAAATTATGGTGGTAGCGAGAGAGGAGAGTGCAGACTTAGCCTCTTATCAACTGAAGGGGATTGCTCACATATGGTTTCATTAGTGGAAGGATAGTGGGGGAGTTGGAGCAGTTTTCGTGGGTTGGGATGAGTTTGTCACTGCTTTTCTAGACAGGTTCTTCCCTAGGTAGTTGAAGGAGGAAGAGTACATCAACTTAAAGCAGAACAGCAGGAATATCTAGGTGTATGTTTTGGAGTTTACTCAGATGTCTAAGAATGCACCTAAAATGGTTGCTGATCCTAGGGCTCTTGTGAGGATGTTTTTGAATTGAGTGGCATATTCCTTGGTCAAGCGTGCAGGACAACCATGTTGATCAATGAAGTAGATATCTCTAGGTTGGTCATATATGCCTAACAAATAGAGGCAGAGTAGAAGTAAAGAGAAGGAGAGAAGGGTGAAAAGGTCTAGGACAGGGAGCTATGGGTGGTTTTGGAGGAGGTCTGATGGTGGGCATCGCCCTCAATATCACCAGAGGTCATCATAATCGGCTCCTTCGTTAGCTAATGTTCTGTCTAAAGATTGATGAGATCAGGGAGGCCGAGATTCAGGCTCAAGGGGCCAAAGGAGTGTGACAGGAGAGAAAACTTATCCAGCATGCAGGAAGTGTGGTAGGAAGCAGCCTGACAGGTTCTTGGCTGATTCAGATGTTTGCTTCGGGTATGGGAAGCCCGGACATATGTGTAGGGTTTGTCCTTTGGCTAGGAAGGGCAATAATTGAGGTCACACCCTAGCCACTAGTTGAGCTGCTCTAGCAGCTTGCTCATCTCAGTAGGGCACCTCTTCTAGTGCAGGTGGCAGTCAGTACCAGAATAGGTCCTATGCACTATCATCTCGTCAGGAGTAGCAGGTCTCTCGTGATGTTGTCACTAGTATGTTACGAGTATATTCCATCATGATATATATGCATTGTTAGATGAAGGGTCTACCTTATATTTTATGACTCCTTTTATTGTTGTTAGTTTCAGACTTAGTCCCGAAATCCTGTCAGAACCCTTCTTTAGTCTCTATTCTTGTCAGCGAGTCAGTTTTAGCTTGATGGGTGTACAGAAATTGTTCTATCACAATTCTTCGGAAAGTGACTTTAGCCGATTTAGTGGAGTTAGATATGACCAATTTTGATGTTATTTTCGGTATAGATTTGTTACATGCATGTTATGCTTCAGTCAATTGTTGGACCTGTGCGGTAGAGTTTCGATTCGCAGGTGAGCCAGTCCAAGACTGGAAGGGTAGTTTAGCTGCTGATGTATGTCCTTTCGTTTCCTATATCAAGGCTAGGAATATCACCTCTAAGGGTTTTGTGTACCATCTAGTTCAGGTTAAAGATTCTACGCTCGAGAACCTGACTCTTCAGGAAGTTTGTATTGTATGTGAGTATCCGAAGGATTTTTAAGATGATTTCCCAAGATTCCCTCCCGAGTGAGAGATGGACTTTGGTATTGAACTTCTCCTGGATATGTGACCCATATCCATTCCTCCTTATTGAATGGCTCCAGCCGAGCTAAAGGAGTTGAAAGAGCAATTGAAAGATCTCCTAAATAAGGGTTTCATTAGGCATAGTAAATCTCCATGGGGTTCTCAAGTTATTTTTTTTTTTTTTTTGGAAGAAGGATAGTTCCCTTAGGATGTGCATTGATTATCTACAATTAACATGGTCACAATCAAGAAAAAGTATCCCCCCCCCCCAGGATTGATGACCTATTTGACCAACTTCAGCGTGCTAAGTGCTTATGAAAGATAGACCTTAGATCCGAATATAATCAGCTCAGAGTGTTCTATTTCGAAGACAGCTTTCAAAACTCAATAAGGTCACTATGAGTTTTTAGATATTTCTTTTGGACTAACGAATGCTCCTACAGCTTTAATGGATTTTTTGAAAAGGGTGTTCAACCAATATTTGGATATGTACATGATTTTCTTCGTAAATGATATTCTCCTATACTCTCAGTGCGAGAAGGAGCATGCGTTCATTTGATGATTGAGTTGTAGACTCTTAAGGATCATCAGATGTTTGCTAAATTCAGCACGTGCGAGTTTTGGTTGAACTCAGTAGCATTTTTGGGTCATGTAGTGTCTAGCGAGGGTGTGTGGTAGACACTCAAAAGATAGAAGAGGTGAAAAATTTTCCTAGACCAATAAGTCCTAGTGATATTAGGAGCTTCTTGGGTTTAGCTAGCTACTATAGGAGGTTCATGGAGGGAGTTTCATCCATTGTAGCACCATTGACTAAGTTGACCTAGAAGAAGGTTAAATTTTAGTGGTCAGATGTTGTGAGAAGAGTTTTCAGGAGTTAAAGACTCGATTCACTTCAGCCCTAGTACTAACCCTACCGGAGGGAACGTATGGTTCTTTTGGGTATTGTGATGCATCTAGGGTTTGTCTTGGGTTTGTGTTGATGTAACATGGTAAGGGTCTCTATACATCTTAGGACTCATGAGAAGAATTACCCGACGCATGACCTAAATTTAGAAGCCGTTACACCAGATATTTCTGGAGATTTGATCGACCGTCTCCTTTTGGCCCAAAAGTTTTGTTTTGCGCAGCCTACAAGGCCTGATGACGGACGCCCTATCACTTAATTTGATCGGCATAACTATTTTTCAAATAACTGAGAATTTATGATTTTCGCGATTTTCAGTGTATGTTAGCCCACAGATTTCTCGAGATTTGATTGACCGTCACCGTTTGGCCCAAAATTTTGGTTGTGCGCATCCTACAAGGCTTGGTGACGAGCGCCCTATCATTTGATTTGATCGGCATCACTATTTTTCGCATAAAAGAGAATTTATAATTTTCGCGATTTTCGATGTATGTTAGCCCACGGATTTCACGACATTTGATTGACCGTCTCCGTTTGGCCCCAAATTTTTGCTGTGGGCAGCCTACAAGGCCTAGTGATGGGCGCCCTATAACTTTATTTGATCGGCATAACTATTTTTCTCATCAATGAGAATTTACGACTTTCGCAATTTTCTGTGTATGTTAGCCCAAGAATTTCTCGAGATTTGATTGACTGCCTTCGTTTGGCCCCAAATTTTGGCTGTGTGTAGCCTACAAGTCCTGGTGACGAGCGCCCTATCATTTCGTTTGATCGGCATCACTATTTTTCGCATACATGAGAATTTACAATTTTCGAGATTTTCGGTGTATGTTAGCCCACGGATTTCTGGAGATTTGATCGACCGTCTTCGTTTGTCGACAAATTTTGGCTGTGCGCAGCCTACAAGGCCTGATGACGGGTGCCCTATCACTTTATTTGATCGGCATAACTATTTTTCTCATAAATGAGAATTTACGATTTTTGCGATTTTCGTTGTATGTTAGCCTACGGATTTCTCGAGATTTTATTATCCGTCTCCGTTTCGCCCCAAATTTTTGTTGTGCGTAGCCTACAAGGTCTAGTGACGAGCGCCCTATCATTTCGTTTGATCGGTATCACTATTTTTCGCATACATGAGAATTTACGATTTTCGCGATTTTCGGTTTATGTTTGCCCACAGATTTCTGGATATTTGATCGACCGTCTCCATTTGGCCCCAAATTTTAGCTATGCACAGCCTACAAGGCCTGGTGATGGGCTCCCTATCACTTTATTTGATCGGCATAACTATTTTTCTCAGAAATGAGAATTTACGTTTTTCGCGATTTTCGGTGTATGTTAGCCCACAGATTTCTCGATATTTGATTGATCGTCTCCGTTTGGCCCCAAATTTTGGCTTTGCGCAGCTTATAAGGCCTGGTGACGAGCGCCCTATCATTTCGTTTGATCGTCATCACTATTTTTTACATAAATGAGAATTTACGATTTTTGCGATTTTCGGTGTATAACGCCCACGGATTTCTCGAGATTTGATCGACCGTCTCCGTTTGGCCCCAAATTTTGGCTGTGCGCAGCCTACAAGGCCTGGTGATGGGCTCCCTATCACTTTATTTGATCGGCATAACTATTTTTCTCATAAATGAGAATTTACGATTTTCGCGATTTTCGGTGTATGTTAGCCCACAGATTTCT
>JACEIK010017022.1:0-13650 GCA_018107945.1 Datura stramonium
CTGCACATGCTCAACTTAAGACATATTCACAGACTCTTCATTCAGTTAATTACAAGAATTCACTAATTAAGCCTTGATCACACCGAATCAAATTCTAGGGACTAGGTATCTCAACATGTTTAACACATTTGCATGCTTCCATACGAATCACACTTGCATCTTACAATCATGTGAAACAAGAATGAAGAACCATTAATTAGCTACACATTTGGAAAACTAACGAAAGAAAAAAATCTAAACCTATCGACTAAATTTCCCTTAAGACAGTCGTCATCCATCCATCATAGGGAACATTCCGTATCTAAGACGTCGGTTCAAGGGGGCTATTCTCGGAAAAAGCATCGAAAACAAAAACCGAGAAACCCAAAAAAAAAATTCGATATAAAAAATTAAATATAATAAAAACTTTACACATCACAAACATCACAAAAAAATTATACATCACAAGCAATAGCTTACTATTTATTACACACATACCATGAAACACAAAGTCACAGAGTAATAATTAGCACAACCACAAAAACACAAACACAAACAGCTAGCACCTAACTACTCCCACCCCACACTTAATCGGAACACTGTCCCCAGTGTTCACATAGTTCAATTAAAAACAAAGTTTGGGTGGTGTAACCCCCTAATCAATCAAAATACTCAATCTCTTCATCAGGTGCCAGTGCCTCATCGCCAAGATCAGAATCGTCCCCGCCGTCCTCCTTCGACTCAATGTCCGAGTCCTCCCAGCGTGTTTCCTCATCAGTAGAGACGTCATCATCCATAGGCTCTAAAAATGCGGGCCTCACTCGGCATAAAGCTCGGGAATGCTCATTGAATGGATAGTCTATGTCGAGCTGCCACAATTCATCCTCCATCACAGGCATTCCACCAATGCGCAGCTGCAACATCTGCATCCCATACATTCGGGCCATGTATTGATCATCCCAAGCGTGTCGCTCGGCTAGTGTAAGCATAGGCCCATATTTAGTATCAGGTGCTTTGGTTTTAGTGACATCCAAAGCACGCCTGTCAATCTAAGGAATGTAGTCCAGGGCCTCTTCTTCAATACCGTGGCCCTCTAGGAAAGTGGTGAGAAGAACACCGAACCCATACCGATGCCCCTGACTGGCTCTCTTCATGGCAGAGATGATCACCGCTCCAACATTAATTTCCAGCCCTTTCATCAGTGCATAAACCAGACAAACTCTATCCCGGGTGACATCAGGAGTCATGTACCCAGGGATCGAACAAGCAACCTATCTTCAAGCATATCCGAGCTTCTGTTCATCGGGAATATGGCAGTAATAGAGTGGTAGCCTTTCTTTGTGCGAGCTCCACTTGGATGTCGCTCAGGCTCCACATAAAGTGCGTACGCTGTCTGTATGGTGGGTGATGTTGAGTTGGCGGAGGACATGCGTCTGTGTCCGCGCCCCGGGATTGCATTTAAATGATGTGGTTCAAAATTAACCACCTTCCCTCTAATCTTAATGGTGTGGCTGCACAAAGTCAGGTTAGGTTAGCGTAGAATTCCTGGATAAGATGGAGATTGCACTCTTTGGGTTCTTCAAAAATGAAGTTTAATCCAGTAGTGTCAATCCTATGTAGGATCCATTGAGAATTTCTGTGCTAGTGGTTCCCATGCTATTTGTTCCTCAAAGAAGTACTTGGTTTCCTTGTGTTTGGAATACCATTTCTTCCCCTCATCTGTCACCCATCTTGTTCTATATTGTCTGCGTTGCCCTCCAAGGAGCAGTGGTCTTATTTGATGCTGACGCCCAGTTCTTACTCTTTTACCTTTGGTGCCGGATGTGGATGCGCCCTTTCCTTTATCACGCCTTCCCGGACATTTGTCTGTGCATTCAAAAACATAAAATTCAAACGTTATTGAGGCATTGTTGGCTACGACTAAGGTTAGGCAGGTGATCACCCCACAGTCGATAGCCGCAGTCAACACAAGTCGACAAGAACATTCACATTTTGGTTCTGCTTAATTCCCAACATGTTCGGTGCATTCATACAAGTCGATGGAACAATTTCTTTGTACTACTCAGACTTCATACAATGCATTTTGAAAGTTCCTCCATCGATTCATTTATATAATCAGGCACTTTGCAATTTACACACAACAACCTATGATAATTCCCTATTTTCATCCCCCGAAAATCCATCTTCTACTATAGCATAATCCACTTCAATCACAATATGTTTCAATTAAAACAACATGCACAACCCAAATTATCAACATTTTACCCATTCTTCTTCTTCTTTATTTTAATTCTCAACCCTAGTTATCAACATTCTAAGATTTTAACAAATCATGTAATTATTGAGTTAATCTAATCACAGCAAACTCTTAACCAACGTACGAATAGGCCATCTACATGTTAATAATTTGCGGGGTGTAACAATATTCTTTGCATTGAGGATATAATTTGGACGTTATCAAAAATTGTGCCATTACTAGGGACTAGCGCTTGATGATCTTGTGTTGATTGATAAGTTGAAATAGTTTTGCATTGTAGCTACTTTGCATTGAGTTTCTTTGTGTTATTAGGATCTCATAACCACATGGTCATCTCACTCCCAAGTAGGGGATAGCTCGGTGGAGTAACATGAAACTCGAGGAAGATAATTGTTGATGCCGGAAGTTGCAGGAGTTGTTCGCCTACCACCGACGTTGGGAATGCGGTGTTTCATCTCACAGAACAATGCTTCACTTGTTGCAAATGAAGGGATTTATTTGGCGTAAAACCAAGTGAGGATGAATCGTATTTGAGAAATTTCTTGGAAATATACCGGCCCTTCAATATAACAAATATCAGTCAAGAGTCAATCGGGTTGAGACTCTTTCCTTTTTCATTGTTGGGGAGGCAACAATGTGGCTAGAGGAACCTCCCTCCGGGATGTATTACTTCATGGAAGGAGCTAGCAGAGGCCTTTTTGGACGATTTTCCCTCCATCAAAGATACTTCGGTTGGAGGATGATATTACAAATTTCAAGCAAGAACCGGGAGAGCCTTTAAGCGGCGTGGTTAAGGTTTAAAAAAGAAGGTTGCTCTTTTCAAAATCATAGTTCCCGGATGAGTGCTTCTCCAAAGCTTCTATAGGGCCCTTGATTCAAACAATAGTGCAGCCCAATGATCTTGAATTGCATGCCAAGTGATACGCAAATGCTTCATTTCTACTTGTTTATCTATTGTTATGTGTACATTCTCATGTGATTATGAGTTAAATGTGAATTTATACTAACCAACATGATCGTGGTCTTTGCGGGAAAAAGGAAATTTTGGAAGCTAATATATGTTGGTGAAGTGCGGGAATGGACTTGGAAACAAGGAATGGAAGTTGACAAGGGAGCTTGACAAAAAATGAGGGCTCCGCGATGGATCCGTGTCACGCCACCATCACGGAGGCATTCTTCCTCGGATGAATTAATTATGTCAAAATACAGTGGAGGTTCACGTTACCTCGGCACGAGAGAAGGTGCTCCCGCGATGCACTGCGTCACGTTGAGGTGTAATTCCGGAACCTCAAGTTCCATTGAAGGTGCACGATAGCACCGGGGCACGGAGGCAGGGCTCCACGTGCAAGGCGTGCCACGTTGAGGTGCAATTACACGGGAGCCGTTTTCCGGTGGTCCGGCGATACCCCGTGGCATGGAGGGAGTGCTTCGCGATACACCGCGTGCCACATTGCTATTATTAGGAAAAATTCTCCAATAGTATAAATAGCACACTTAGGTTTATTTTAAATAAGTACGACTTGGTTGAGAGCAGAACGTGGGTTACGGGCGGTTGAGAGGACGAAAATTCTAGGGTTCTTCTCTTTCTCTTTCTCTTTAATTTCAATTGCTTGTACGAATTCTACTTATTTGAAGATGTTTAATTCAAAATTGAGTGGCTAATTCACTTCTTCTTGAGGTTAAGAATAATTATGGGAATTGTAATTGTTGATCATCTGAATTTTTTCATCTTTTTCTTCAATGGTTGTTTCTATCAATTCTTGTTTTACTGCATTAATGTTTGGCCAATGTTAATGTATATCTAGAAATCCATTTTTGATTTTGAAAAGGAAAGAGGTGGATAGAGTGAATTGGTAGGATATGATCTTTTCTTAGTGTAAATTGAGACAAGATTTACATTCGAGAATAGAAATATATACGAAATTTATTAAATCAATTAAATGAATAGGTTATGTATGGCTAGAGCATGAAATTCTTATATCAATGTAGAATAAGGTCTCATGATTCTTAAATTGGATAGAATTAAAGATCCAATCATAGTAATTAATTGCGATTAGAAACCAAAGAGAAGATTAGTGAATTGAATTAATAAATTACATCGCTGCATGTTGTCGCCTCAGCTTGTTCATTGCTATTGTTCGAGACTCAAATTATAATCTTGACTTAGATTCTCTTACTAGTAAACTTTAACTCATAAAAAATTATTTATTTGGTTGTGCGTTCATAGAGATATCATTCCTTCGCTTAAGTTAATTAATACCGTAGTCCGGTCCACAGTGGGATCGATACTTGGCTTGAAATGGCCACTTTACTACTTGTTCGACCACGTGCACTAGTGTAGTTTTCACACGAACAAGTTTTGGCGCCGTTGTCGGGTATTGGCAATTGGTAAATTTAATTTCTTAGTGTTAGTTTTACAAAATTCTATATAGTGTTGACAGCAGTCTTAGCCTTTCTCTTGCGGATATTGAATTCTTACGAGCGTGGCAGAGATAAGGGGACTGGTGAATTCATTTATAGAGTCGGAGGAACAATTTCATCACCAAAGAAGAGAGCTCTAGAGAAGAAACTACGGTTGCTAAGACGAGGCAGTGCGGAGCAACAACGAGAATCCCACCGCTTGTGAGGGCGGGTTTAGTGCAGGAGATGGCAGCAAGGCCGGTCAGCAGTGGCAATCCACATGCAAACTTGTTGTTACATCTAGTATTCGCGGGCCGAGCCCAGGAGGAGGTTCGTGGCAAACGGGGCATGGTGCGTTGTTGCACACCCAGTAGCGGGCAATTCACGAGTCTCCCTCACTTGAAGATCCACAACAATATCTCAAAACTTTTTGAGATAAGTGACACCACATTCTCGTTTGGAGTATCATCGGAGCTATGTGAGGCTTACATTTTCCCATTCTCATTATTGGGAAGCAAAGAGGTGGTTGGTGAACCACCTACCTCCATCACTACTTGGGATGATCTTGCAAGAAAGTTTACGTCACGATTCTTTCCATTTGGGAAGAACTGACCAGACTTAAGTCGGATTCTAAGTTTTAAAACAAAGAGAGGGTGAGAACCTGTACCAACCTTGGGAGAGGTTCAAGTTAATGTTAAGGGATTGTCCTCACATACTTGAATTAATGATGTGTTGGTGCGCTACATTCATTGAGGGTCTAGAGAACGACATACAAAAATTTTGCTAGACTCGGTGCAGGGCGAGGTGGAAAATGCCTTGAGGGCTTTATGACTTTGTTAAATCGTATTTCACGGGAAATCCGAATGGAATGGACTCATCACAAGGAGGAACAAGTAAAGCGGCGAGAGTCTTTGAGGTGGATGGTTTACAGCTATCATCTGGTCATTGCGTTGCAAGATCAACTCAACACCCACTTCGAGTATGAGCTTGGATCAGCACAAACCCCGAGTCAATGCGGTTCGGCGAGGTATGGTGTGAAGTATGTGGGAGTAATTAACACTCAGTTGAGTGTTGTGGTGCAAATCGATTGAGTAAACTTTGTTGGGAGCGTCTAGAGGAATAATAATCAACGGATTATGGCAACAATTACAACTCAAATTGGAGGAATCATCCGAATTTCTCTTGGGGTAGTAATAGCCATCAAAGACGAGTCCATCCGGGCATGCGGAGAGAAATCAAGGGGCAATTGGTGCGTCCATAAGAATGTACGGGTCGTGCAAGTAATATAGTGGCCCCTTTTAAGAACCGAAATGTCGAACCACAGAATTTGGACCATTCCTCTAACTATCCATTTTATAGCGTGAATCTTAATTACCTAAAGTGTTGGTTATAGACATTTTTGTTTAAGAATAATTAAGTCTAAGTTTGGGTCAACGAAATATTCCGAAAGTGCTCTAGGAGCAACATAGGGTTAAAACCAATTAATCATGCGATAATACGATTTGTAATGGAATAGGTATGGGACTATCCGTTGTTATTTCATAATTAGAATTGCATGTTCATGGTCTTTGAGCCTCTTAACACGGCAATCTAGCCTCAACGCATCATTGTGAGCGAGGAGTTTGAATTTTCTAGTCGCGGGCAATCAATAATGTTGTGGTTTCACGGAAACAATTAGGGACTTTCGTACGTCTAACCATTTAACTCAACAGCCGCACAACTACTTCTTCGAGTGGTCATGTGACATCCCAAATTGGTCTTTCATAACCCAGTGTGTCAACCAAAAGAAAGGTGTTAGGTATATTTCTATCCAAACACGGAACCCCTCAAGAGATTGCCATGCTCCCCCACATTCTCTCATGTCTCGACCTAGGTAATGCCTTCTCAAAGGCTATTTCCCAAGCTAACAATATGCTTTATGGTGATCAATCATAAGAAACAACCAACAAATCGGAATGCAAGACGAAAACAACAATCAATAGCGTTCCAAAACAATATCATAGAATTACAATCATAATTCATGTCTTCAACCCTAGAGGAAGGGTTCTTGCCATTCATGTTAGTAAAACTAACGTTAATCTACTCTAATCTACTATTAATCTACTCCCTAACTACATACTTACATGAGATTGGTAGATGAGAAGGAATTTGATAAACCTAGATGAGTTCTCCGCTACTCCCTCACTCCTATGCGGTTTTCCCGAGAATAAAATCGTGACCAAATGGAAATAAGAGCTAAGGGTCCTATTTATAGTAAATGGAGAACCTGCATAATTTGGCACACATCGTGGAATGGCTCCGTGTCTGGAGTGTATAGCGAGGAGCACTGCCTCGTGACACGGAGGCATCGCGAACTCACTTGGAATTTAACTTGAATCGGCCTCGGCGGGAGCCTTGCCGCGATGGCAGCGTGAAAGCGGCTGGCAGGCGGCGCGTCACACCTGCCCAGTCATGGGGCCTCATGCGTGGCACGTTGCCAACGCGCGTGGGGGCTGTTTTGGGCAGCACTCTTGCCGTGGCATGTTGCCGACACAGCGAGTGGGCTGTTTTGGGCCTCCCTCTTTGCCGACGTTCACGTGTTTATTCCTTCTCCAAGCCCCTCTACTTCACCAATTCCTGAATTAGCTCCTCAAAAGTCATCAAAAACCTACAAAACAAAGGCTAATCATGTTGGTTAGCATATCTTCACTTTTATATAAAAATCATGAAAATGTATCAAATAGCTTAGACGATACGACTAATTTAAGCTATAAGCGTATCCACGGGACCTATAATATTATTTCCCGTGATTACAACTACACTTAAAGCCTTGTTCGTCCTCGAACAGCCTTTTATATCATGCATATGGAGAGTCCCACATAACTAATTTAGCAAGTTGATTCAGAAAACTACGACTATAATGATTACGTTAGATACAAGTTAAAAATAGAACAATCTATGAAATACAACTATGTTAAGACTTCCTAACCTCAGTCGACTCTCAAACTTAGCAAACTCATGTCAATCAGCTGATTAAGAAATCCCACATGAATTATATACTTCATTAAACATGTGCCCTCACGGATTGAGAGTTACCCAATCACCATAAAAACAATTTTACATCACAACATGTGTGGGTATATGAAGAGAATTACACTCACTCTCACAAGAATTCATATGCTTCATGTCATGACCCATAGCTTGCCCTTAGTGTTTCTAGCCACTAATTTAAGGATGTATGAATGTAAGATCAAGTTAGGACTTTGTAGGTTGTAACTTAACTCGGTACGGTAGGTACTATTATGACGATAATAGTGACTATCTTTCCTAAGCTTTTAATACATCACGCCCTCATTGCGAACTTCCTTCCCTTACTTCACCTTTTTATCCTTGATGGTTTTCTTTTTCCTCTTTTGTTTCCCCTTCTATTTAGGCACTTTTGACTTGTCGATAGGAGCTCTATAAATAATTTTTTATTACTTTGTTTTCTTACTCCTTAACGATGATCAACCACTTTCGCTCAAGTGCACCTTTGTCCTTTCTCAACGCTTCACCACAACTTGCTACTTTTCATTTCTTTCATTCTCCTCACTCCTTTACTCTTCAGTTTTCTCCTTCAAGCGCTTAAGAGCTTTGGGTCAAATTCAAATTGTGAAAGAAAGGATTAAGCTCATGTTGCGGCTATAAAGAATAGGCTCCAAGGCTCAACGGGACTAACTAGGATTAATTTCTCAAGGTAGGTAAAAACGAGGGATAAAAATTGGGTTAATTCAAAGAAATGCCTAAATCATCTCCTACAATTCACATCCTTCATTTCGCTTCATACACACACCCGGGAAAGTTCTAGACAATCCATAATTGCACAGAATACTCAAAAGGCAACACTCCTTTGCACATGCTCAATTCAAGACACATTAAATGAGACTCTTACTCGGCTAATCACAGAATTCAAATTAAGCTTCAATTATGTTAGAGTCAAATTCAAGAGCCTAAGTGTCTCAAACAAAGTTATTAACTTGCATGCTTCAACACTTTGAACATACTTGCATCTTACCACCATGTACGGCACCATAAGTATAGAACATCAAGCATCCATTAGCTACAATTTCAAAAACCCGACATTCATCGACTAATTTTCCTCAAGACGGTCGTCATCCATCCCATCGTCGAGAGCTTTGAGTCCCTAACTACGACTAAAACATTCTATACAAACAAATAAAAATAAAAATAAAAATTTTATTCTTCGGTTCAAACACCCAGGCGTCGGAAAAGAACCGAAAAGAAAAATAACGGGTGATGAATTCATGCTTGACTCACAAAGATTTTTCAAATATTTTCTCATTTTTTCCAAACAAGCATTACATTCACCAACAATATGTTAAGCACAATTTTTTTTTTTGAAATTTCCTGAAATTTCCCTCACCCCACACTTAAATCATGCTATGTCTAGTAGCATCAAATTAACATTTCAAGAGGGCGAGAAATACTCCCTAAGGCCTTTAGGCCCAGCTAGTAGCATGTTTTCCACAAATTGCACGAGCGGGTAGTCGACCCCACACTTTTCCTTTTCTATGCTTCTAAGCTTCTCCTGGGGTACTCGAGACTTCCCACACACATGCCTAACTTTCCACCAAAAACACAAACAAACGAATTAAAATAATAAGAACAAACAAAATCAAAATTACAAAGTGTGCACAGGTACCCTTGGGTTGCCTCCCAAGCGGCGCCCTTATTTTACGTCGTGGCCACGACGTGGTATAGCACCGGGACATCCTCATACTGGGTTCACTTTTGAGAACCATCTCCTTTCTTTTCTTTGTTGAGAGGAAACTTGACCTCCCTCTATTCACTCCCTTTCTCCAACTTCTTCTCAATTTGAAGCCCTCTGTCAGACTCGAGTGCGAACGTTTAACTCTTGCCTTTAGCTGGGTGCACTGCGGACTCCACCCCACACTTATCCTCACGCCAACACACTAACTTGACATAGGTTTCTGTAGTGTGCGGATGGGTTTAGCTCTTGGTAGACCCGGAAGATTTCTTCTTCATCCTCGACCCTCATTTTCGGGGTCCTTCTTTCAAATCAATCATAGCTCCTCCAGGTGGCCAGAATGGCCATCCCAAGATAGGGGTACTGGTCATCAACTTTGAAAATCTAAAACCAATAAAATCGGCGAGGTATAATAAATTTACCTACTTTGATGAGAAGGTCCTCTATGATATAGTCGAGGTGTCACTCGCGACTTGTCGGCTAGCTGCAGCATCAACCTCGTCGGTCTCGGTCTTCCCAACCCCAAGGTGTTGAATAAGGATAGGGGCATTAGGTTAGCTGTGCCTAAGTCACACAAAGCTCGAGCACTTCGGCTTTACCAATTTGTATGGGGGTAAAACTCAGGGGTCTTTGAGCTTCTTTGGCTTGCTCAATACCTGTGTACGGCCTCCTCGGTGAGTGCTCTGATCACGGACATCCACCAATCCTAACTTTGTTAGCCATCACATCCTTCAAGTATTCCGCGCCTTGGGCATTCACCAAGACATCAATAGAGAGGCAAATTTATGTGATTCTTTGAAACTCTCTGAACTTTGAAACATTCCTCCTCCTTGCTCTTTTGAATTTCGGAAATGGTGGTGGTGGTCTTTGTCCTGGGCGCATTGAAGATTGCACATTTTGTTGTCCGGCCTCTTATTTGCTCATGTCGGTGGATGGTCTGGTCTTGCTTACCAACTCATTTTACCTCATTTCTCAACTCTTTAGGCTATGCATCGACTAATTGCCTTAAGCTACAGGTGATGGCATTGATCTCTGCTTAGGGGTTAGGATGCGCATCCTTGGTAATCCCCTTGCGGCCTCGTGTTTTGAGCGAGGCTGAGCTATTTGACCCACTTGTTTTCAAGATTGCGGGTGGCTATGATTCATTAAATTATTTCTTTTGCCATCCTCGCTGATTTTCTGCCTAGCCCGATTAAGGTCTCCATAATTTTCCTGCGGTGTTTCCTGTCTGAGTTTGCTACTATGCCCATCAACCTACTGTTCTTACGTCTTGATGTTGGTGAGTTGCATAAAGTGCCCTTTTGATTTCCACCCCAAAAAAAATTCGGGTGGCCACACGCCAATTCTGTTGGAGTTGTTTAGAAGTCGATTCCTTTGCATTCCAACAAAATTAGTGATTAGGATTTGGCTCCACAGGTCTGCATTGTGCCCATTATTACCACAAATTTCACACCAACTCGGAGCTTCTTTGACTGCGTAACACGGCGTGTTGGTGCATACTCGGTTATTGAGCTGAGTCAACATTTGATGTTGAAAGCGAAGTAAGCTGTCTTTGCCAAGGCATTCAAACCCTCACCTTACGTCAACCCTGATCTTCTTCACCGCCCCTCTTGATGATTATTTGTGCCACTCTTTGGATTTCCTTGTGCAATTGTTCAACAAAGTGTACAACTCATCATTCGTCTTTTCCAAGGCTTGCCCACCCATTCTGAGTCTAGTAATATTTGTGTATGTGGGTCTAGACTTTCTAAGGTATGGGCCAGCACTTCATTTGATTAGCGATGATGGGGACAGTCTCTCAACAATGACTTGAATCTTTCCCAAGCCATATATAAATTTTCATCGAATACGCTTGAAATTGAGTATCTCACTTCTCAACTTTGCGGTCTTGCTGAGGGAAGGAGTCCCGATAAGGAACTTTCGGCCAAGTCATCCCTTGAAGTTATGGAGTTCGGTAATCGGCCTTGACCACTTTCGCCTCTCCCATGGTGAATGGGAAGAGGGGTTAGCGGACATAATCGTGGACATAATGGTGGGGACAAGCGTGTCACTTATCTCAAGAAAGCTCTGTAGTCTTTGCTGCGGTCCTCATGTGCCATTCCGTGAGGCCCGACCACTAGAATGTGGCGCACCATATTACATTTAAGCTCAATGTTTCCTCCAGGCTGCGGTTTACGGATACTAGAGGTTACATTCATCGCTAGTGGGATAGCCATTTCGCGAGGCGGGTCTCAGCTTTACCCATTGCTTCCGATAACGATTGTACTTGTCCGGGTGGTTGGTGTTGTACCTTTTCTTGAAGTCTCTTCAGCTTTTCTCTAGAGCTACTCTCCTTTGCAAATGGATTTGACGTTCGGGTTCAAGCAACGGTTCCACAAGCTCTCTATTTCTAGCCGGCTCGGCGGGACAACTGTCACCTGCAAATAGGACTAAAACCAAGTTTCTAAACATAAAGAAAATTCAAAAATCACATAAAAATAGATAAGTTATCAAAACTTCGCCGAGTCTCACAGCGAGCGCCAAAGCTGGTGCGTCCGCAAGTGTACGGGTGATGCAAGTAATATAATGGCCCTTTTAAGAACCGGAATGTCGAACCCACGGGGGATGGACCCATTCCTCTAACTATCCATTTTATAGCGTGAATCTTAATTACCTAAAGTGTTGGTTATAGACATTTTCGTTTAAGAATAATTAAGTCTAAGTTTGGGTCAACGAAATATTTTGAAAGTGCTCTAGGAGCAACATAGGGTTAAAACCAGTGTCATGCGATATCTGATTTGTAATGGAATAAGTATGGGACTATCAATTGTTATTTCACATAACTGGAATTGCATGTTCATGGTCTTTCGAGCCTCTAAACACGGCAATCCTGGCCTCCACTGCATCATTGTGAGGAGTTTAATTTTCTAGTCGCGGGCAATCAATAATGTTGTAGTTTTACGGGAGAGCTTGATTAGGGACTTTCGTACGTCTAACCATTTAACTCAACTTAGTCGCACAACTACTTCTTCGAGTGGTGATGTGACATCCCAAATTGGTCTTTCATAACCCCGTGTGGCCAACAAGAAGGTGTTAGGTATATTTCTATCCAAACATGAACCTCTCGAATTACTTCATGCTCCCACATTCTCATGTCTGACCTAGGTAATGCCTTCTCAAGCTATTTCCCAAGCTAACAATATAGCTTTTATGGTGATCAATCATAAAAACAACCAACAAATCGAGAATGCAAGACGAAAACAACAAGTAATAACTCAATTCCAAAAACAATATCATAGAATTACAATCATAATTCATGGCTTCAGCCCTAGAGGAAGGGTTCTTGCCATTCATGTTAGTAAAACTAACGTTAATCTACTCCTAATCTACTATTAATCTGCTCCTAACTACATACTTACATGAGATTGGTAGATGAGAAGGGGAATTTGATAAACCCTAGCTGAGTTCTCCCACTTCTCCCTTCACTCCTATGCAGTTTTCCAGAATAAAATCGTGACCAAATGGAAATAAGAGCTAAGGGTCCTATTTATAGTAAATGGAGGAACGTGCATAATTTATTTGTCGTGGAATGGCTCGGAGTGTCCGCGGAGTGTATGGCTAGACCTTTGCCTCCGTGACACGGGAGGCATGTAACTCACTTTGGATTTAACCGAGAATCGGCCTGTGAACCTTGCCGCGATGGCAACGTGACACGGCTGCTTGGGCAGCGTCACACCCCTGCTTGTCGCGGAACCCTCATGTGGTGGCTTGCGTTGCCTTGCTTGGCGTGGGGGCTGTTTGGGCAGCACACTGTAGGTGGCACGTTGCCGACACGCGGGTGGTGTTTTGGGCCTCCCTCTTTGCCGACGTTCACGTGTTTATTCCTTCTCCAAGCCCTAACTTCACCAATTCTGAATTAGCTCCTCAAAGTCATCAAAAACCTACAAAACAAAGGCTAATCATGTTGGTTAGCAGGCTAATCATGTTGGTTAGCACATATCTTCACTTTTATATAAAATCACATGAAAATGTATCAAATAGCTTAGACGACACGACTAATTTAAGCTATAAAGCATATCACGGGACCTATATTATTTCCCGTGATCAGCAATCAGAATTTTAAGTCTAAATACAGAGGAAACAATGCACCTCCTCCACCGCCCAACAACATTGAGGACATGTTCAAATCAATTATAGCTAACCAAGCGCAAATGCAGGCTGATTATGTGAAATTAGCGGCTGACATGAAAAATCAGCAGTTAGCTACAAAGGCGTTGGAGTACCAGTT
>JACEIK010017023.1:0-13649 GCA_018107945.1 Datura stramonium
CCAGACTCAATTGTATAAATATCTTACTTTAGTATAAAAATAGTTTCCAAAATATAAAAACTCTTCTTTACACTGTTGTCTTCATTATTAGAGTTTTAGTTAATTAACACTTGAAAAGGTTTTACCCCGTAGTCCAGCCCCTGTGGGTTCGAAATTCCGGTTCTTAAAAAGGGCCACTATATTACTTGTACAACCCGTACACTTGCGGGCTCGTCATTATACCCCGAGAATTCAAGAACCGGACCTGAAAGTGAATGAGGAGAAAAACTGGAAAATGTTGCAGCAGTTGTAGAACGGGTCACTTAACGACTCGTGAATGGGCCAAATGATTCGTCAAGTGACTCGTGGGGAAGGCCTGGGATAATGAAGAACTCGAGGTCCTCACAAGTGATGTAACGACTCATGGTAAGTCACCACGAGTCGTCACGTTAGTCGTGGGGAGGTCCTAAAGAAAGATGGTAAAGCTTATCCAGTATACTTAACAAATGGTACCTAATGAGTCGTCGTCACTTCTAACGACCCGTTAGGAGGGCCGTTACCAAGAAAGCTGAATTTACATGAAATATGAGGCAGTGTACTTGACGGTTGAACCAATGGATCATGTGCCCTGGAAACGAGTCGTCAAGGCGTCCGTTAGGACCCCCTGACAGTTATTCTCAGTGATTTCAGTAAGGGCTTTTTCGTAATTCCTAAGTTCTAAGGGCCTATACTACGTCGTTTTAAGCTTGTAATAGAGGGTTTTATGCAGAGAAAAACCCATCTTAAGCCATTTCTTCATGCATGCAAGGTTGAAGGTTTGAAGGGGAGAAATTGAGTAGAATTTCAAGGTTTTCAAGGGAAATCTCAGCTGGGTAATTAGGAGGAGTTAAGATTCTTCAATCCCAGGTATGTAAGGCTATGAGTGTGTGCTTTCTTCCACACCCACACCTATTCCCTATCAAATTTGTGATTGGTTTGGGATGATCGAGTATGGGTCTTCATTTAATTGCATGATTCTTACATTTCTACTCATGGGTATGATTAAATTGAGTTGTTATTGGTGACTTACTGAGCTTGGACGTATTCTATCTTAATTTCTTTTAATAAATTTTTTTTCCTAAATTTTAATCTAAAGCGTCCATCTGTGGGTAGTTCATACTAGAATGTGATGATGATGGAGTAGATGATGAAACGCATGTTTCCAACCTTACCCATGATTTATGTGATGTTTTCAAAGAAGATTAAATAGACCCAAGTATGATGAAGCTTTGGGTAGTGCCCAATGTTCAGTATGAATAACGATTTTCTCTTGAATTGATTTTATTACTTGTTTTGGAGTGAAACCTCCCAAATTATAATATTTTCAAATGAATTATATGAGTTCAATAATGATAAGGTTTTGGGAAAAACCCTTATATTAAATATGATGAAGTGATATTCCTAAAGTAGGCTTACCAAATGATTTTGGAGTAAAGTCTCCCATTATTCTTTGAGCTTGTGGTATGTGTCATAGTAAAGCTTCTCATATGCATGAATTCATAATTGAGATGTATGTTGGTGTTAAGCTTCATTTCATATGATGTTGAGCCTAAGCATGATTCTATTCTAAGCTTTGTCGAGATGACATTGTTGAGCTTTATATTTATATGATGTCTAACGTATGCATGATTTCATAATGAGCTTTGTCGATAGACAATGTTAAGCTTCATTTCACACAATGTTGACCTTATGCATGATTTCATGTTGAGATTCATTTCTAGACAATATTGAGCTTCGTATTTATACGATGTAGAGCATTGCATGTTTTGGGTGAAGAGTCTAGCATCGAGCGGGATAAGGGTTGACTATCCTATGCCCTATAACTACGCGCCAACGTAGATTGATTATATTATATTATTGGGACCTCCCTTGTGAGCTATCCCCGGCCCGATTGGCCCTCGAGCTTGATATCGATATCATGGTAGCGTCCATAACCCTGGAAAGGTTTTGGACGGCTCTTGTACACTTGAGTGTAATAGTCGGGAACACACTCTATCGTGGTATGTTGGTTAAGTGAAGAGTCTCCCACTGTCTATATCATTCGGGTTTGCATATCCATTACTCATGATGATTATCTTATGCATGCATGTTTAAAAATCAAGGTTTGACTCATTGTTCAGCTTTTGATATAAATGTTATGATTTAGCTTGAGTCATTCGATTTAGTCATGATATTCTAAAGCCATGCATTACCGTGTATAAAATAATAATGCTTTCATAATGAATTCCTGTGATCTTATCTTATCCTTAATGGCTATCATATATGCATGACTTGTTTTAAAAGACTATTATTTCTCTAGCGCTTTTACTTACCTTGAATACTCGGTACATTCCACGTACTAACTACATACTTTCTATGTTTCATCATTTCATGATGCAAGATCAGGTTCTCAAGTTCAACCCCGTTCGTAGATGCTATCAGAGTTAGCACCTACTTGTTTTGGTGAGTCTTCATCTTCCAAGGACTAGACTTTCAGTTATCTTGAGCGTATTTTCAGTTTCAGTATTTCTGAGCTAGTAGGGGGTGTTTTCCCATCAGCTCGTCCAGATTAGAGGCTTATCAGACTTAAACATGTACTCAACTTCAGATGTTCATTCTGTTGTTATGTTAAGTTAGACTTCCACTGAGTTTATATTTATCTTTCCTTCATGTTTATTGAATGAGTTAGTGAATGCTTATGCCATTGGTTGACTTGGGGTCTCTCGGGGTCCCTTGTCCCGTGTCTACGATTCGGGTCTCCTCTAGGATCGTGACAAACTTGGTATTAGAGCAATAGGTTTGAAGTGTCCTAGGGAGTCTGAAGGCCGCATTAAATAGAGTCTTATTCATGAGTGTGAAGCGCGCCACACTTATGACGAAGAGGCTACGAAACATTCTAGGAAATGTTTCCATCTTTCATGACCTATGTCGTGCGATGAAGAGACTTTCTCTCCCTCTAATTCATGTTATTCGCGATTTTAGAATCATGGCTCCTCAAAGGATGAATGGAAGGAGAAATGGGGAAGGTGAAGGCCACGAGGATGGCATGGGTCGTGGACATCAGCAGGTCACACTAGTTCAGGAGCCTCATCCACCAGAGCCAGCAGCCCACGCTGAGTTTCGGGCCGCTATCCAGATGCTTGCACAGGCCTTGATCACTCAGGCCAATCAAGAGGTTGTTGCGCATGTCCCGCATAATGGAAATGCAGCAGCAACTCGAGTGAGGGACTTCTTAAGGATGAACCCGACGGAGTACTTGGAGTCCAAGGTAGTGAGGACCCACATGACTTCATTGATGAGATCATCAAGATCACTCAGGTTATGGGGGTGAGCAGTGTTGACTGCGCAGATTTGGCCTCCTACCAGTTGAAGGGGGTTGTGCATATCGGGTTCCGTCAATGGAAGGATAGCAGAGTTGCTAGAGCAGGTCTGGTCACTTGGGAAGAGTTCCATGTTGCATTCCTGGATCAGTTCTTCCCTCAGGAGATGAGGGAGCTAAAGGCAGCGGAGTTCGTAAATCTGAAGCAAGGAAAGATGATGGTACTAGAGTATTCCCTTGAGTTCGCCTATCGAAGTATGCTCCTAAGTTAGTGGCTGACCAAAGGGCGTGAGTGAGCGGTTTGTGCATGGGATAGTAGGCCACTTGGATAAGGAATTCAGGATTGATATGCTCCATCAGGATATGGACTTCCCTCGGATGGTGTTGTACGCCCAGCAAATGGAGGCGGCACAATCGAAAGAGAGAGAGGCCAAGAGGGCCAGGACTGAGGACCACAGATTTTCCCAACAGAGGTCTGGCAGTGGGCACCGTCAGCAGACCTGCCATAGATCATCCGCCCCAGCTTCATCATCCTTGAGTGTGCCATCTCGGCCTAGGCATGATCATTGAGGGAGAGCATCAAGATCGAGGGGTCAGAGTAACAGGCCCGCAGATTCAGGTGTTTCAGCTTGTTGCAAATGTTGCTGAGGGCATACAGGCTAGTTCTTGGCAGGTTCGGGTGCGTGTTTTGGGTGTGAGCAACCCGGACACATGCTTAGAGATTGTCAAGCAGCGAGACAGGATCATGTTGGGGTCATGGCCCAGCATCTAGCTCAGAAGCCCCACCCTCTTGCCAACACATCAGGGGGCATCTACCAGTGCAGCTGGCGGTCAGTGCCAGAACAGATTCTATGCCCTAGCATCCCGTCAGGAGAAGGAGGTCTCCCCGAACGTGGTTACTGGTATGTTACGAGTCTTCCATGTTGATGTTTATGCTCTGTTAGATCCAGGGGCTACCTTATCCTTTGTGACACCTTATGTAGCCAGTAGCTTCGGAGTCAGTCCCGATGTCTTGCCAGAATCCTTCTTGGTTTCTACTCCAGTAGGTGACTCAGTTATAGCTAGACGGGTGTATAGAAATTTCCCGGTCTCGATTCTCCATAAGGTCACCTCCGCAGATCTGATAGAGTTAGCCATGACCGATTTCAATATTATTCTCGGCATGGATTGGTTGTATGCTTGTTATGCTTCCATTAATTGCAGGACCTAGTCAGTAGAGTTCAGATTCCTACGTGAGCCAGTCTTATAATAGAAGGGTAGTTCAGTTGTGCCTGTAGGTCGCTTCATTTCCTACCCTAAGGCCAGGAAGATGATTTTTAAGGGTTGTTTGTACCATCTAGTTAGGGTTAAGGACGTGGAGTCTGAAACCCCCACTATCCAGTCAGTTCCAGTGGTACGTGAGTATCCAGAAGTATTTCTTGATGATTTTCCAGGTATTCCTCCCGAGTGAGAGATTGACTTCGGTATTGACCTCCTTCCCGATATGCAGCCTTTATCTATTCCACCCTACAGGATGGCTCCAGCCGAGATAAAATAGTTGAAGGATTAGCTAAAGGAATTTCTAGATAAAGGTATAATTAGACCGAGCCAGTCCGCATGGGGTGCACTAGTACTATCTGTTCATAAGAAAGATGGTTCCCTTCGTATGTGCAATTGATTATCGACAGTTGAACAAAGTCCCTGTCAAGAATATGTATCCCTTACCCAGATCGATGATTTGATCGATCAACTTTAGGGTGCAAAGTGTTTCTCAAAGATATATCTCAGATCTGGGTATCATCAGCTTAGAGTTCGGGAGAGTGACATCCCGAAGACGGCATTCAGGACACAGTGTGGTCATTACGAGTTTATGGTTATTTCTTTTGGACTAATGAATGCTCCTGCAGCTTTTATGGACCTGATGAACAGAGTGTTCAAGCCATATTTGGACATGTTCGTGATCATGTTCATTGATAAAATCTTGGTATACTCTCGGAGTGAGGAGGAGCATGCCGTTCACTTGAGAGTAGTGCTCCAGACCCTCAAGGACCGCCAATTGTATTCAAAGTTTAGTAAGTGTGAGTTTTGGTTGGACTCCGTAGCATTCTTGGGCCAGGTGGTGTCTATTGAAGGCATAAAAGTAGACTCGCAGAAAATTAAGGCGGTGAAGAATTGGCCCAAACCGGTGAATCCTTCGGATATTCGGAGTTTCTTGGGCTTATCTGGCTACTATCGGAGGTTTTTTGAGGGTTTCTCATCCATTTCAACTCCTTTGACTAAGTTGACCTAGAAGAAGGTGAAGTTTCAGTGGTCGGAGGCTTGTGAGAAAAGCTTCCAAGAGTTGAAAACTCGACTTACTTCAGCACCAGTGCTGAACCTACCTGAGGGTACCGATAGGTTTGTGGTGTATTGTGATGCTTCTAGAGTCAGGCTTGGGTGTGTGTTGATGCAGCATGGGAGGGTGACAACTTATTCCTCTTAATAGTTGAAAGTGCATGAAAAGAATTACCCGACCCACGATCTTGAATTGGCCACGGTGGTGTCCGCATTAAAGATATGGTGGCCTTACTTGTATGGGGTCCACGTGGATGTATTTACGACCACAAGAGCTTTCAATTTGTGTTCACCCAGAAAGATCTAAATCTTCGGCAAAGGAGGGGGATGGAGTTACTTAAGGATTATGACATGAGTGTCCTTTACCACCCGGGAAAGGCTAATGTGGTTGTGGATGCACTTAGTAGGCTCTCAATGGAGAGTGTGTCCCATGTGGATTAGGGGAAGAAGGAGTTGGTGAATGATGTTCATCGGCTTACAAGGCTAGGAATTAGATTGATCGATTCGACCGATGGTGGTGTTGTTGTACATAACGGGTTGGAATAATCCTTGGTAGTTGATGTTAAATCCATGCAAGATGAGGATCTAATATTGAGGAAGTTGAAGGAGGCAGTGCAAAATCATAAAGTGGAGGTTTTCTCCCAAGGGGGAGATGGTGTGCTACGATACCAGGGCCGACTATGTGTCCCAAACGTTGATAATTTGAGAGTTCTGATATTGCATAAATCACATGGTACTAGATATTATATTCATCTAGGATCCACGAAAATGTATCAATATTTGCGGGAAATCTATTGGTGGGATGGTATGAAAAGGAATATTGCGGAGTTCGTAGCAAGATGTTCAAGCTGTCAGCAAGTAAAAGCCGAGAATTAAAGACCTGGAGGTGTACTCCAAGATATTGCCATTCCCACTTGCAAGTGGGAAGAAATCAATATGGACTTCATTACAGGTCTACCTCATACTCGCTGGCAATACGACTCCATTTGGGTTTTGGTGGACAGGTTGACCAAGGCTGCACACTTCCTACCAGTCAAGACAACAGATTCAGCGAATGATTATGCTAAGTTGTATATTTTGGAGTTGGTTCGACCTCATGGTGCCCTTTTCTATTATTTCGGACCAAGGTACTCAGTTTACTTCTCCATTCTGGCGTTCGTTTCAAAAGGGGCTCGAGACTCAAGTTAAGCTAAGCACAGCTTTTCATCCTCAGGCGGACGGCCAAGCGGAACGAACCATTTAGACTCTTGAGGATGTGTTGCGGGCATGTGTTATGGATTTCAAAGATAGTTGGGATGATCATTTGCCCTTGATTGAGTTTGCTTATAATAACAGTTACCACTCTAGTATCCAGATGGCACCGTTTGAGGCTCTCTACGGGCGAAGGTGCAGATCTCCCATCGGATGGTTCGAGGTTGGTGAGGTAGTTTTAGTAGGACTAGATTCGGTTCATGGGCAATGGTGAAGGTTCAGTTGATAAGGAATCAGCTAAAAACTGCTTAGAGTCGTCAGAAATCATATGCTAATGTGAGAAGAAGAGAATTGGAGTTTGATGTAGACGACTGGGTGTTTCTAAAGGTATCTCCCATGAAGTGTGTCGTCTGGTTCGGAAAGAAAGGTAAACTCAGTCCCCGCTATGTTGGTCCCTATCGGGTTGTGAGAAGAGTTGGTAAGGTGGCGTATGAGTTGGACTTGCCTTCATAATTGGCTTCAGTTCATCCCGTGTTCCATGTATCTCTTTTGAACAAGTGTTTGGGTGATCCAGCCTTGGTGGTTCCGATAGACAGCGTTGGTGTGAAAGATAGCCTCAATTTTGAAGAAATTCCGGTTTGAAATCTTGGATCGACAAGTTTGAAGGCTGAGGAACAAAGAGTTAACTTCTATTAAGGTTTTATGGAGGAATCAACATATTGAAGGAGCTACGTGGGAAGCCGAAGTGGACATGATGGCAAGATCCCACATTTGTTCTCTGCCGGCTCAGTTCCGACTTGAGGTATCATCTTTTGCCCTAATTCTCTAATCAGTTTCCATGTTCAGTTCATGTGCGCAAGTTTGAATTACGTTATGATAAATGTATGTGATTCCTAAATTTAGTTTAGCTATGTGGTTCTTTTCGGAGGTGGTCATTCCGTGAAATTTCTATTAAAATAATCAGTATTGGAGCATGATAATTGCTTGTTTCTATTTTCTGCTTGTTTCTAACATTCGAGGATGAATGTTTCCAAGGGGGAGATATTGTTATACCTCGAGAATTCAAGAATCGGACCTGAAAGTGAATCAGGAGAAAACCTGGAAAATGTTGCAGCAGTTGCAGAACAGGTCACTTAACGACTCATGAAGGGGCCAAATGAGACGTCAAGTGACTCATGGGGAAGGCATGGGATAATGAAGGACTCGAGGTCCTCACGGGTGATGTAACGACTCGTGGTCAGTCACCATGAGTCGTCATGTCAGTCGTGGGGAAGTCCTAGAGAAAGATGGTAAAGTTTATCCAGTGTACTTAACAGATGGTACCTAACGAGTCGTCGTCAGTCCTAACGAACTGTTAGGAGGGTCGTCACCAAGCTAGCTGAATTTACATGAAGGATGAGGCAGTGTACTTGACGGGTGAACCAATGGATCGTGTGCCTTAGCAACGAGTCATCAGGGTGTCCATTTTGACCCCCTGACAGTTATTCTCAGCGATTTCAGTAAGGACTTTTTCGTAATTCCTAAGCTCTAAGGGCCTATACTACATCGTTTTAAGCTCGTAATAGAGGGTTTTATGCAGAGAAAAATCCCATCTTAGGCCATTTCTTCAGGCATGCAAGGTTAAAGGTTTGAAGGAAAGAAATTGAGTAGAATTTCAAGGTTTTCAAGGGAAATCTCAGCTAGGTAATTAGGATGAAATAAGATTCTTCAATCCCAGGTATGTAAGTCTATGAGTGAGTGCTTTCTTCCACACCCATGCCCATTCCCTATAAAATTTGTGATTGGTTTGTGATGATCCAGTGTGAGTATTCATTTAATTGCATGATTCTTTCATTTCTACTCATGGGTATGATTAAATTGAGTTGTTATTGGTGACTTACTGAACTTGGACGTATTCTATCTTAATTTCTTTCACAAATTTGTTTTTCCTAAAATTGATCTAAAACGTCCATGTGTGGGTAGTTCATACTAGAATGTGATGATGATGGAGTAGATGATGAAACGCATGTTTCCAACCTTACCCATGATTTCTATGATGTTTTCAAAGAAGATTAAATAGACCCATGTATGATGAAGCTTTGGGTAGTGCCCAATGTTCAGTATGAATAATGATTTTCTCTTGAATTGATTTTATTACTTGTTTTGGAGTGAAACCTCCCAAATTATAATGTTTTCAAATGAATTGTATGAGTTCAAGCATGATAAGGTTTTGGGCAAAACCCTTATATTGATGATTATGAAGTGATATTCCTAAAGTAGGCTTACCACATGATTTTGCAGTAAAGTCTCCCATTATTGTTTGATCTTGTGATATGTGTCATAATAATGCTTCTCATATGCATGAATTCATAATTGAGATGTATGTTGGTGTTAAGCTTCATTTCACATGATGTTGAGCCTAAGCATGATTCTATTCTAAGCTTTGTCGACACGACATTGTCGAGCTTCATATTTATATGATGTCTAACGTATGCATGATTTTATAATTATCTTTGTCGATAGACAATTTTAAGCGTTATTTCACACGATGTTGTCCTTATGCATGATTTCATGTTGATCTTCATCACTAGACAATGTTGAGCTTCGTATTTATACGATGTAGAGCATTGCATGTTTTGAGAGAAGAGTCTAGCACCGAGAGGGCTAAGGGTTGACTACCCTATGCCCCAGAACTACGCGCCAACGTAGGTTGATTCTATTATATTATTAGGACCTCCCTTGTGAGCTATCCCCAGCCCGATTGGCCGCTGAGCTTTATATCGATATCATGGTAGCGTCCTAGCGCTGACAAGGTTTTGGACGACTCTGCCCACTTGAGTGTAATAGTCGAAACCACGTAAGTTATATCGTGGTATTTGGTTAAGTGATGAGTCTCCCACTATCTATATCATCCAGGTTTACATATCCATTACTCATGATGATTATCTTATGCATGTATGTTTAAAAAGCAAGGTTTGACTCATTGTTCAGTTTTTGATATAAATGTTATGATTTTGCTTGAGTCATTCGATTTAGTCATGATATTCTAAAGCCATGCATGACCATGTATAAAATAATAATGCTTTCATAATGAATGCTTGTGATCTTATCTTATCCTTAAAGGCTATCATATATGCATGACTTGTTTCAAAAGACTATTGTTGCTCTAGCGGTTTTTCTTACCTTGCATACTTGGTACATTTCACGTACTGACCGCATACTTTTTATGTTACATCGTTTCATGATGCAGAATTGGGTTCTCAGGTTCAGCCCCGTTCGTAGCCGCTATTAGAGTTAGAACCTATTTGTTTTGGTGAGTCCTCATCTTTCAAGGACTAGACTTTCAGTTATCTTGAGCGTATTTTCAGTTTCAGTATTTCTGATCTAGTTAGGGGAGTTGTCCCATCTTCTCATCCAAATTAGAGGCTTATCAGACTTAGACATGTATTCAACTTCAGATGTTCATTTTGTTGTCATATTAATTTAGACTTCCGCTAAGTTTATATTTATGTTTCCTTCATGTTTATTGAATGAGTTAGTGAATGCTTATGTCATGGGATGACTTGGGGTCTCTCAGGGTCCCTTGTCCCATTTCTACAATCTGGGTCTCCTCTCGGGTTGTGACACCTGGAGGGTGGAAAGAATCTCTCTAGAAAAGCTTGTTTGAGCTCCCTCTAGTTGGTAATGGAGTCATTAGGAAACTCCAATAACCATAAAGTAGCTTCTCCAGACAGAGAGAATGGGAAGAGTCTTAGCCTTATGCGTCCTGGCTAACTCCGGGCAACTTGTCTGCCTTGCATATTCCAATGAAGTTCATTAGGTGCAGGTTGGCATCATCAGCTACGTCACCACTAAACACCCCCTTCATGTTCAATAATTGAATCGTGGTGCTAGTGATGTCAATATTTTCCCCAGTAGGCAAAGGTGGTGGTACAATAGCTCCGGTTGACCTGACTTTATCAATGTCTTGGTCATCCTCATCAAATAATTGAGGGGCATATCTTTGGCCTCTGGTGCCCCTTCCATAGTGACCAGCGTTGACAACCTCATCTCGAGCATCATCGGCTTGTTGAAGTGCAGCTTGCTGAGCTAGCTTAGCTTGCCTAGCTTCTTTAGCAAGACGGGAATCTCTCTACTCTTGGTTCTCCATCCTTCGTAGTGTTCTTTCAAGTTCAAGATACAAAGGAATCAAGGGGTTTCCACTTTGTCGAGTACTAGGAATTCTCCAAGTAACAACATGTGGATGTCCAAAAATCAAAAGAAAACATAATTAGGAAATAACAACCAAAAGTTAAATACAACCAATTACTAATTGATAATGCTCAAACTCACACTTCCTGGCAAAGTATGAAGCGGGCGTTGTCAATAAAGAATCCAACAAAGAGCTTGGGGTTGAATCCATGGGGAATAAGGTAAGAACTAGACTAATGTCGCTACTTAAACTTATTGGTAAGTCATCTCAAATTAGGGGATTTAAAGAAAAACAATAATAAAACAAGATCACAATTGTAGTTGTTATCAAGATTTGCAAATAACTAGGGTAAGTGTTCCCCATGGGTTCATAACTACTTCGGGTATACACGCATGATCAATCCCAATTCTTACTTGTAGAACTGATAACTAGGATTCATCTAAATGACTGGTCCATCCCTATTGGATGTTCCAAATTAACTTTCCTATGACTGCAGCTCAAGTCATACAATGATCATAAAAATCAAGGCTTTGTTGTAATTCTCTTTTCCTAATCTCTATTTCTCTAGGTTCAAACAAGTAAAGAATTTGGGCAAGTCCTATAGTTGCGCACCGTTAAGAGATTTTTAAAGATGAAGAGAATACAATACAAGCATTTAGCATTGGTTTTAAATCACTTTTTGTAACCCTGTTTCGTTAATTCACCATGGTTCTAACAACCCTAGTTGTGGAGGTTTTAGCCTCTCATGATTGTAAGATTGTAATTACTATTCATAGACAAACACACAATTAAATAATTACAACAATAATTTGAAGAAAACCTACTTTGAATATTGATGAACGAAATCAAGAACAATTGAGAAAACCAAGTATTGGTCTCAAGAATTGCTCTTCAAAACTTTATAATAATTCACAAACAATTAAATAAAAATCTTCTCTCAATGTAATCACACGTCTACTGATATGTTCTCCTCCTAAAAAAACATAAAAGGTATTTATACAAACATTAGAAAGTTTTTCCTAAGCTAATAGGGAAATTTCCATATCTAGTGCCGACTCATCCTACAACTGGTCATATAATAGGATTATATGGGTTTACCTTGCTCTCATACATTCCTTGGCTGCTACAAAATTGACTAAGTGTTTGCAACTGGTATGACTCGTACCATGGTTCTATGAGTCGTACAATCCATACGTGGCCTGGCCCTGAGAACTTTTACATCTTCTGATGTTTTCTACAAGTATTGTGGTATGCATCATACCTCGCTCCTATGACTCGTAATTGCTTGTTGCATCTTGATTTCTTCCAAGTATTTAAAAATTACTGAAGCTCCCCATGGCTCCTGGTACGAGTCCTAGGTTGATGTTACACTTTGTGGGTTCCACCCGTACCCAGAGACTGCTTGTGCAAATTTTCTCTGAAGTTTTCCATGACTCTAGTTACAGATCGTACCATCTTGGTATGACTCATATTGAGAGTCGTACTTTTCCTTCGCATTATTTCAACCTTCTAAGTTTTTTCACAAGTCTCAATACGGCCCGTACAATCTAGGTAAAACTCGTACTGAGATTGGTACTTGGTTGATTGTTTGCACTTTTATGCATTTTTTGCACATTTTTTCTCCAATACCTATTTTCCCTGAAAACAAAGTAAAAGCACCTATTATCCATATAAACATACCTAAATCTATGTTATTTTCTCAATTATAAGCATTGAAAGTGCTATAAACTCATAGCACATCAGCAGAGCAGGGGAAGCCTAAGTACCCAAAATCAAAGCTAAGGAGCATGTTCTAATCTTAAGTGTGGCGTCATGTGCCCCGTAAATGTAAGAGACATGATACTAACTAGGCCTTAGAGGGCCTCACGGAGTAATTTCTCACTCTAATTTAATCTTTAATTTTAGTTTCTCTAAGCACAAAGCAAGACATTAAGTGTGGGGTGAGGGGATATCTCCCAAAATTTTGAGGTTAAGGGTGAGCATGCCAGCAAGTTTAGTTGAATTTTTTTTAAAATGGCATGTCTCATCAACCCTTCGATTTTTCTTATTGCCTCAATTTTTTTACGAAGGAGGGAAGTTTGAACTGGGTAAATTTTTCTATTTTGTTTGGATTCTGTGTTGTCATAGATTAATGATGTTCCCTATGATAAATGGATGGCGGTCGTCTTAAGGGAAGATTCATCACATTTTTATTTTATTTTTATTTTTTTAGGATTTAGTCATAGATCATTCACTTGTGTTCTTGTTGACATTCTATTTAGTTGCTATGCTAGAGTTAGTAATGTTGTCATCTTGAATGCATAAGTGAGGAATCCATGATAGAGACACATATCTCTTTAATTTGACTCAAAATGAATCTAAGGGCTCAATTATGAATAAAAGGTCATTCAATGTGATTGTGTGAATGTGTGGCTGTAGATGTCACGCCCCGCCTTGGGGGGCATGACTGGCACGTGGTGCCCTAGTAGGACCTGGACTGCTATTTGGTGAGCCTAAGCACGTCTGGTGCCTGGCTAGCTCTATCTCAGATTCCTGGAAACAATGGGCTATATAACAGTTGTAAATACAGCCTCCGGCCGACTGGGCCTATAGCCACCTGTAAATATGACTTCAGCTAACCAGAAACAAATGTATAAAGGGGAGCCTATGCGGGCCGAC
>JACEIK010017025.1:0-13646 GCA_018107945.1 Datura stramonium
TCCGTACAATTTACATGAGAATGTACACACATTATTAGACAAACAAGACAAAAGTTATACATTTGAGTATTGATTTGGCATATAAATATGCCCCTTATCAGGTGTATGCTTAATTAACCCTTATCCTTAATATCGGATTAGCTATTCCCAGACAAGTTCAAGCTATTAGATAAGGGTTGATAGCTTCAAATCTCCATTGCTAATCCCTTTTTCCATTCACTACCCCCTTGATCCGGTAAGTAAGAATAAGGCAAGTTCCAACGTTTGCAATCGTTAAGAAATAATTAAAAAAAGGAAAAAATAATTCATGCATTAAATCCCATTCAAGAATCACTAAGTGTTTTACCTATGTGTGTTAATTCATCATGGATCCCAAAACCCTAATTATAGGTTTAGCTACTCACATTTGTATGATCACAATCACAAAATAAAGAATAAATCATAATTGTAACTTACAAAGATTCATAGAAGAAAACCACATGAATTGAATAAAATTCCAAAATCAAAGAACAAAAATCCAAGGTTGTTTTAATCCTCCAAATTCAAGAAAAAAATTATAAACTTCATTTCTTGAAACTTGATGGCAGTCAATAACACATAAAATTACTGTTCAAAGCTGTAAAATTTCGTAACCTGTAAAATAAACCTAAAAAAATTATTTATAGACATGAAACAAATCCTTTCCTAAATCAACTAGGATTCTGGTGTCGATAGGTACCACGGTCCGTTGGTAGCTTCAACGGATCGTTAGAGTGTCCGTTGTTCTAGTTGTTGCTTCCCTCAGACTTATCTCCTTTCAGCATATGTCCTCAAACAACGGCTCGTTGTAAGATCCTATGAGTCGTTGGTCCTATTCATTGTTTCCTGGCCTCCTGGTCATTGTTTCTGAACCTAAAGGTACGATCACTCAAAATGACCTATCCTTAGAAAGTACGACCCATTCTATTTGTCTGTTGTATACAGCCTGCTCTTTGTCAATTTCTCTAATTCTTTTCACGACAAGACAAGACGATCCGTTGTAAGTTCACACGACCCGTAGGAACCATCCGCCGTATGAGACTTCAGTTTGACATTATTTTTTGTATCTTCCCATGATCGATCAGAACAGTCCGTTGTAAGCTAGTACGATCTGTGGGTTTCATCCGTTGCTTGGCACTCTGCTTAACAACTTCTCTGAATTACATACAACGGCTGACCGTGGTAAGGACCAACGGTCCATAGTGCAGCTCGTCTAAGGCATCTTTTTATGTGTTCAGTTCTTTTTCTCAACTTTTATTCCTACGGCCCGTTTTACCTGCAAAACTACCAAAATGCATCATATCCACATAAATGTACCTAAAGTCATGCACATTCACAGAGTTTTAAGCGTTGCTAGTGTCGTAAATTCACGGCACATCAGTCACGTACCTCTTATTTCCTATGCTACTCCACAAACATCCCAATAGTATATGTACCTACAGCTGTTTCAACTTCTCTAGTATGCCAGGCTCTATTAGTTTTGGTCACTCAGTCTAGAATGGTTGTTGTTTCCTCCCATGAGTAACTCATCAATGCTCCACCTGCTACTATATCTGCCACGGCATTATTATTGTCGTTTAGAGATCTGTAAACTATTTCCAACAAGCTCTTATTGGGCATTTTGTGATTTGGGCACTTAGTAAACTTTTCTTGAACCGCATCCATGTCTCATGAAGTGCCTTCATCTTGAGTTGTCAGAAGTTATAGACCTCATCTTTGAGTTGCATCATCCTAGAAGGTCGAAAGAACCTTTCTAGGAAGGCATGTTTCAGTTCTCTCCAGTTGGTGATGGAGTCATTTGACAACTCTGACAATCATAGAGTAGCCTCACTAGCTAGAGAGAACGGAAAGAGCCTCAGTTTGATAGCATCCTGGCTCACTCCTGGCAACTCGTATGTGTTTCAAATACTCATAAAATTCATTAAGTGGAGAATTGCATCATTAGCAGCATTACCACGAAACACTACTTTCATGTTCAGCAGTTGAATCATCGAGCTAGAGATATCAAATTTTTCCCATGCAGGCAGAGGTGGGGGTACAATAGCTCCTGTTGACCGAGCCTCATCAATATTTGAATCCTCATTGTCATCAAAGTGAGGAGCATATCTATGGAACTAGTGTGATTCATGACCTCTTTTTCCCCTTCTATTATGTCCAGCATTATCAACCTCTTCCCGGGCATTCTTTGCCTCTTGAAGAGCAGCTTTTTGAGCTAACTCCACCTAGTATGCCTCATTAGCTCGACGGCTTCAGCATCTAATCTAACTTCCATCTATTCAGTATTCTCAATTCTGGACATTCTTCTCAATGTACTTTGAGTTCTTGGTCATTTGGCACTAAGGGGTTTTCACCTCTCCAATTACTTGACATTCACCAACTGGTAACCTGTGTGAAACAAAGACAGAAAAACATAAATGAGGAAATAAAGACTAAAAGTTAAATAAAAGTAATTAATCTAATCCTAAGCCATAATCCCCGGCAACGGCGCCATTTTTGATAAAGCTTGATTTACACCTCAGAAGAAGTATAATGCGGTCGTTGTCAATAAAGAACTCAACTAAGATTAGGATCGATCCCAAAGGAAATTCTGTCAAGATATTAACTAATGCTAGTATTTAGGCGTTTAGTTTAGTTATTTCCTAAGGGGAGTTTTTAATAGAAAACAAGATGAAATAGTATTGTGAAATGGTTTTTTATCAAATATATGCAATTAACTAGGGATGTACTCCCCTAGATTCGTAACTATGTCAAGTTGTTACACTTATGATCTAATCCAATACTTAACCTGTAGAATTGATAAACTACATTCATCTAAACGGCCAATTCACTTCTATTAGAGGACTATACTCAATTACTAGATTAGGTCTCATGAGTGTTTTCATGTTATACCCCAAGGACTCAAAGATCGGACTCAAGAGTTGAAACGGGGAAAAACTAAAAATATGGGTTGCAGGCATAGGACAAGTCGTTGGACGACTCGTGAGGAGACCCCACGATTCGTCAGGTGAATCGTGGGGAGACTTGTGTGAAAGGATGGTTGAAGGTCCCCACGGGCGAGGGAATGACTCGTGGTTAGCCACCGCGAGTTGTCAAGTTAGCCGTGGGGTGAAGTTGAAAAATAAAATGGGAGGATCAACCATTGTACTTAACGGAAGGAGAGCACGACTCGTCATGTCAGGCAACGAGTCGTGGTGTGAGTCATTGGGAGGAATTTTAATAAAATGGTTTTAAAGAGGCAGTGAACGTGACGAGTGGTGGCCACGACTCGTGGCCACAGGTAACGCATCGTTATTTCATCCATTAGAGGTTCCAGTGACCAGTTTAGACAATGTACTTAACAGGCAAGGTGACGGACCGTGAGGACTGGCAACGAGTCGTCAGGTCACTCATTGGGACCCCTAATAGTTATTTTCCTGTGAGTTAGTAAGGGAATTTACGTTAATTTCTAAGATCATAAGGCCTAAACTACGACGTTTTGGGTTATGAATAGGGAAATTTAAAGGGGTTAAGTTCATATTTCACTCCATTCTTTCATGCATGCAAGGTAGAGGAAGTTAGGGAGTTTCCGCGTGAGTTATAAGGGAATTTACGTTAATTTCTAAGATCATAAGGCCTAAACTGACGACGCTTTGGGTTATGAATAGGAAATTTAAAGGGGGTTAAGTTCAAATTTCACTCCATTCTTTCAAGCATGCAAGGTAGAGGAAGTTGTGAGTGAATCAAGCCTAGAATTCATCAATCGATTGCAATTTCTTCTTTGAGTAATCAAGTGGATTTAGAATATGATAATCCCATGGTTATAAGGCCATCAATGGGTGAATCATTCTACACCCATGCTCCTACTCTATGATTTTACTTAAAATTTATCAAAAACTCATGGGGTTTTGTAATCTATTTATAAAAATCAAATGATTTAATTATGGGTTTTGTGATTTTGAAATATTATCATAATCTATGGATTTTGATCATCTTTTGAGATTTAAATTGATTATAATATTGTTGATTTCGATTTTCTAAGTAATTAAGCTTAATTATGCATGCCCCGTGAAGAATCAATATATGATCTACTATTTCCATTATTGATATTTAAAAGCCCAGCATGATTTATGTTTCAAAATATGAATTTATTCGAATATCCATCATGATTTGATGATTTTCAAGTTATATGTATGATCTACAAGTATGCATGAAACCTATTATTTATGGTATTTTTGGCCGACTCACAGGCCTCATGTCATGGCTAGATCACATATGTTCAAGCATGTTTACGGTTACCATGATTTAACTAGCCCGTGAATTCATGCATATTATATTATGAGCACTATATATGTTTTGGGAGTAGTATCGAACACCGAGTAGGTTCGGGGCTTAGGTTAAACTCGGATCTCATGAACTACGTGCCACCGTAGGTATGTCGGGACACTTTCATGTTAGTCCCTGGCACAAATGGCCCTTTTCATGGTGATATCACACTTTCATGGTTCTACCCTTGGCAAGGTAGTACACCCTCCCGACTAGGGTTACAAGTCGGGCTTCATGTGTGCTCATATGGGGTATGTCTGTTTAGAGAATCTCTCACTGTTCCTCATGACTTATGCATGTTATGATTATGTATGTTGGATCAAGTCATGTTAAGTAAATCTCTTCTATTATAATTATGATTATATTATGTTACGAATGTTTTAAAAATCCTGAGCCATATCATATGTTATTATGATTTACGATGCGAGCATGACGTCCTACTCTATGATCACTTATGAATTTCATATATGTTTAAATATCCCTTTTACTTATCTTGCATACTCAGTACATTCCACATACTGACCGCATACTTTCTATGTTGTATCGTTTCATGATACAGGTCCCAGTTGTCAGGCTCATCCTCACCCGTAGATAGTTTTAGATTCGCTCTCAGCACTCTTGGTGAGTCCTCATATTTCAAGGGATGTATGTTCATACTCAATGTTGTTCTTTCAGTTTTTGGATGTTGGATTAGTTGGGCAATTGTCCCATCAATCCGTCTTTCATATTTAGAGGCTTATCAGACTACAAGTTGTATTCCGTCGTATTGTATAAGTCTTGTACTGATTCTCTCTTATGCTATGAATACGTTCTTTATGTTAAGTCTTCCACTCATGTGATTGAATTAGATATATGCTCATGCCATGTGTCAACTTGGGGTCTCTCGGGGCTTCTTATCCCGTGTCTACAATCTGGGTGTACGTTTGGATCGTGACAAACTTTGTATCAGAGCCATAGGTTTATGTGTCCTAGGGAGTCTGAAATACGCATTAAGTAGAGTCTTTTTCATGGGTGTGAAGCGAGCCACACTTATGACGAAGAATCTACTAGACGTTTAGGAAATGTTCCTTTCTTTCATGATCTATGTCATGCGATAAACGTTCTTTACTCTTCTAATTCATACTATTCGTATTTGCAAAATCATGCCTCCATGTCGAGTAAATTCCAGGAGAAACGAAAATGGAAATGATCATGAGGGTGCCCATGAAGGTGAGCATCAGCCAACTCCACCCGTTCATGATGAGCACATACCAAAGCCAGCTGCCTACACCGAGTTTAGGGCAGCAATTCAGATGTTGGCACAGGCCATGACTGCCCAGGTCCAAAATTAGATAGTGGCGCATCTCCCTCAAAATGGGAATGCAGCGGCAGCTAGGGTGAGGGATTTCTTGAGGATGAGCCCTCCGGAGTTCACGGGGTCTAAGGTGGACGAGGATCCACACAATTTTATAGAGGAGATTCTGAAGATCACCCAGGTTATGGGGGTGAACAATGGGGAATGCGTTGACTTGACCTCCTACCAACTAAAGGGGGTAGCACATATATGGTTTAAGAAATGGAGATATGTCAGGGCGGCGGGTGCAATCCCGATAGGTTGGGATGAGTTTAACACTGCATTCATGGATCGATTCTTCCCTCGGGAGATGAGGGAGATCAAGGTGGCCGAGTTTTTGAATCTGAAGCAGGGTAACATGTCTGTCCAGGAATATGCATTGGAGTTCACCCGGTTATCATAATATGCTCCGGAGTTGGTGGTGGATCAGTGGGCTCGGGTGAACCATTTTGTGCATGGGGTAGCAGATTACTTGGAAAAGGATTGTCGGATCGCCATGCTTCACCAGGACATTGATTTTCCCTGTATTGTATTGCATGCGCAGCAAATGGAGTCAGTCTACAAGAGGCAAAGAGAGACCAAGAGGGCCAGGACCGACAGCTACGGGGTTTCTCAAGCCAGGTCAGGAGGTGGACCACGTCAGTAGACCCAGCACAGGTCCATTGCTCCAGCTCCATCATTGGCCAGCACATCATCCAGGTTTAGAGGAGACCAGAGGAGCAGGGATACAAGCTTGAGGGATCATGGTAGCATGCAGGTGGAGCGCATTTTTCCAGTTTGTGAGAAGTGCGGCAAGAATCATCCCGGAAGGTGCCTGGTCGGCGCGGATGCTTGTTTCAAGTGTGGCAAACCGGGACACAGGATTAGAGATTGCCCTGCAGCTAGTTCTACCGCTCCAGCAGCACGACCCCCTCAGCAAGGTGCCTCCACTAGTTCAGCAGGTGGTCAGCGCCAAAATAGGTTTTATTCCCTAGTGCCTCGCCAAGAGCAGGAGGCTTCGCCAGATGTGGTCACGGGTATGTTGCAAGTCTTACATACTGATGCTTATGCATTGTTAGATCCAGGAGATACTTTGTCTTTTGTGACCCCTTATATTGCTAGTAGTTTTGGAGTTAGTCTTGAAATTTTGTCAGAACCGTTCTCCGTATCTACTCCAGTCGGTGAATCAATGGTAGCTAGGCAGGTGTATAGGGGTTGCCCCATTACGGTGTTGCATAAGGTTACCTCCGCGGACTTAGTAGAATTGGCCATGACTGAATTTAACATCATTTTGGGTATGGATTGGTTGTTTTCATGTTACGCTTTGATAAATTGTAGGACCCGTGCGGTGGAATTCCGATTTTTGGTGAGTCAGTTTTGGAATGGAAGGGTAGTTCAGTCGTACCAGCCGGTCGGTTTATTTAATACCTTAAGGCCAGGAAAATGATCTCTAATGGTTGTATGTACCACCTAGTTAGGGTTAAGGATGTAGAGTCCGAGACCCCGACTATTCAGTTAGTCCCAGTGGTGTGTGAGTAACCGGAGGTTTTCCCTGATGATTTGCCAGGTGTTTCTCCGAAGAGGGAAATTGATTTCGGTATTGATCTATTGCCCGATACGCAGCCTATCTCCATTCCTCCTTATAGGATGGCTCCATCCGAGCTAAAAGAGTTAAAAGAACAGTTGAAGCACTTGTTGGATAAGGGTTTCATTGGATCGAGCAAGTCTCCATGGGGTGCACCAGTTCTCTTTGTTCGAAAGAAGGATGGGTCCCTTCGGATGTGTATTGATTATCGGTAGCTGAATAAGGTCACTGTAAATAACAGGTACCCCTTTTCCAGGATCTATGATTTATTTGACCAGCTCTTGGGTGCCAGGTTTTTCTCGAAGATAGATCTAAGGTCCAGGTATCACCAGCTCAGAGTTCGGGAGAGTGACATCCCGAAAACTGCTTTCAGGACTTAGTATGGTCACTATGAATTTGTTGTTATGTCTTTTGGACTAACCAATTCCCCTGCAGCTTTCATGGACTTGATGAATAGGGTGTTCAAGCAATATCTGGACATGTTTGTGATTGTGTTCATTGATGACATCCTTATATACTCTCGAAACGAGGAGGAGCATGTCGCTCACTTGCGAACAGTGCTTCAAACCCTCAAGGATCATCAGTTGTATGCAAAGTTCAGAAAATGTGAGTTTTGGTTGTACTCGGTGGCATTTCTAGGCCATGTGGTGTTAGGTGAGGTCATAAAAGTAGATTCTCATAAAATCGAGGCGGTGAAGAATTGGCCTAAACTGGTGAGTCCTTCAGAAGTTCGGAGTTTCTTAGGCCTAGCAGGTTACTATCGGAGATTTGTTGAGGGTTTCTCATCTATTGAGGCACCTTTGACCAAGTTAACTTAGAATAACGTGAAGTTCCAATGGTCGGAGGCTTGTGAGGAAAGCTTCTAGGAATTGAAGACCCGACTCACTTCAGCACCAGTGTTGACTTTACTCGAGGGCACGGATGGCTTTGTTGTATACTATGATGCTTCGAGAGTCAGACTGGGATGCGTGTTGATGCAGCATTGGAAAGTTATAGAATATGCCTCTCGAAAGTTAAAGGTTCACGAAAGGAATTACCCGACCCATGATCTCGAGTTGGTCGCGGTGGTGTTCGCATTGAAGATATGGCGGCATTACTTGTATGGGGTTCACGTAGATGAATTCATGGATCACAAGAGCTTACAATATGTGTTCACACAGAAAGATCTCAATCTTCGGCAAAGGAGGTGGTTAGAGTTATTAAAGGACTACGATATGAGTGTTCTTTACCACCCGGGCAAGGCTAATGTGGTGGCGGATGCACTTAGTAGGCTCTCTATGGAGAGCGTGTCCCACGTGGATGAGGGAAAGAAGGAGTTGGTGAAGGATGTCCACCGGCTTTCAAGATTAGGAGTTAGAATAATCGACTCGACCAATGGCGGTGTTGTTGTGCAGAATGGGTCAGAACTGTCCTTGGTGGTTGATGTCAAATATAAGCAAGATGAGGATCCGATTTTGAGGAAGCTGAAGAAAGCGGTGCGGAGTCAAAAGGTGGAGGTTTTCTCCCAAGGGGAGATGGTGTGTTACAATACCAGGGTCACCTATGTGTCCCAGACGTTGATGAATTGAGAGTTCAGATATTGCATGAGGCACATGCTACCAGATATTCTATCCATCCGGGATCCACGAAGATGTATCGGGACCTGCGAGAAATCTATTGGTGGGATGGCATAAAGAGGGATATTGCAGAATTTGTAGCCAAGTCTCCGAATTGCCAATAAGTGAAGGTCAAACATCAAAGGCCGGGAGGCGTACTTCAGGATATTAACATTCCCACTTGGAAGTGGGAAGAGATCAATACTGTTACACCCCGCAAGTTTCTAACATTTAGTCGGCCTATTCGTATGTTGGTTGAGAGTTTTAGAGTGTCATAAGTACGAGGAAAGGGCTCGGGGAAAGGCTGAATGAGTGCCAAGTCGGGATTTCGCGAGAGAAGGCCGAACCAAGCTGCCCAGAGGGGCAAAGTGGCAAAGAGCAGCTCCTCCGCATTGGCCAACGTGGCAGGGAGCAGAATCAGCGCGATGGGAAGTGTGCCACGTTGCCTTGTCTGATGCCTCAAGTATATAAAGGTCTCACACTTAGAAGTTAGATTATTTTCAATATATACACGGCCAGATCCGAGGGCGTACGAAGAAACCAAGTAAAAATCATCTGATTACGCCGCTAAACGTCGTCCAAATCCGAATTAACTTGGAGTATCGAAGTATAAGGCTGCAGGGAGCATTTTTACGGAGTTAGTTTCGTAAAATTCGCCAGGCGAATCATCGTTCCACCGAGCCAAAGTTGTTGGAATTGATCCAAACTAGTGTCAATACGATCCCAAGCTTAAAGTAAGCATTTCTCCCTTATAGATTTTTGAGAAATAACGAGGTTTCGACCGTGTTCCGTGAAGTTGGAATATAGTTAATATTTATATATAAAGTTTTTCTTTTTGCCGAATTTAGTGTTAAAACTAGTNTGTATTGTTTTGGGCTGGATTATACCTGTATAGCTTCCGTGACCACCCCAGGGTTAATAGCTGTGTCGTCGCCCGCCAGGGGCGAGGATACGTCGCTCTACGGAGCAGCATGTCGTCCGCAAGGGACGAAGATGGGGATCCAGATCCTCATATTGTCGTGGTTGTCCTTATACACACACACCCCGAGCGCTTACGCCCGGGGTGTAGATATCAGGAGTCCTCCGGAGTCAGACACAGCTACAGTCAGGGGCCGAGCGGGCCCAGTTGCAAACCTAGGGGATCGGCAGGATGCTTATAGCTGGTAGTTGACTCAGTATGACTTGAATAGGGGTATATAGATTGAGGTGTACTCATTAGGGCTAATGGGGGCCTAGGTGGGTTGTTCTGTGCTGATTGTACCTTTCGGCTTATGGGAGCCAGGTAAAGTTTATGCTTGCTTTAGTTACTTATAGTTAGATAGTAAGAAGCCTCACTTGTCAGGTATGACCCCTACCCTCCTTATTACAGTTATGTTTAGCCCTGATTTCACTACTTCAGTCATATTTAGTCCGTTTTCTTTACTTCAGTCATTGTTAGTTCTATTTCTTACTTTCAGTTATTTAAAGTTAATGCTTTACATACTCAGTACCTGTGGTACTAACGCCCTCTTCTAGGGTGCTGCATTACTTTCTTGCAGGTTCAGATAGACGAGGAGCAGGTCCCTCGTAGTTCCAGTCAGCCGTATAGAGCCATCATCTCCTTTCTTTCGGAGCTTGTGTGATAGAGGTTTAATTCTTTTGTTTGTACAGTATGGGTAGGTCGGGGCCCTGTCCCGGCCATCTTATTACTCCTATAGGCTTGCAGATTGTATTACTTTCCTGTGGTTAGATGATATCGAACGTGTGGGGCCCATATGTGTTTTAGACTATGTGTGTTGGCCGTGTGGGGACCTGTTTAGCTGTTGATTAGTGGCCTTGTCGGTCATAGCACAGTTTAGCATTTGATTTCTCTTTCCAGTTATAACTAGGTATCATGGTGGCCTTGTCGGCCGGCATAGGACTCCCTATGTTTGTTTGTCTCTGGTTAGCTATTTATTTTCACAGGTGGCTATTGGCCTTGTCGGCCGGGGGTTGTATTTAAAGCCGCTATTAGCCCGTTGATTTCTTGATTCTAGAGTTAGAGTCAGACCTGCACCAGAGGAGCTTAGCCTCAGTCAGCTCAATAGTTCAGGTCCTAGTAGGGCACCAGGTGCCAGTCATGCCTCCCAAGGTGGGGCGTGACAAACATGGATTTCTTTACAGGCCTACCCCCTACTCACCAACACTATGATTCCATTTGGGTGGTGGTATTCCGGTTAACTAAGGTTGCATACTTTCTACCGGTCAAGACCACGGATTCAGTGGATGATTATGCCAAGTTGTATATTCAGGATTTAGTTCGACTTCATGGAGTGCCCTTGTATATTATTTCAGACCGAGGTACTCAGTTTACCTCCCAGTTCTGGTCGTCTTTTTAGAAGGGACTTGGGACTCAAGTCAAGCTCAGCACAGCCTTTCATCCGCAAACGGATGGCCAAGCCGAATGAACAATCCAGACTCTTGAGGACATGTTGAGTGCATGTGTTATGGATTTTAAAGGTAGTTGGGATGATCATTTGCCCTTAATCGAGTTTGTTTATAATAACATCTATCACTCTAGTATCCAAATGGCACCTTTCGAAGCTCTCTATGGGCGGAGGTGTAGATCCCCCATTAGATGGTTTGAGGTTGGTGAGGCAACTATGATAGGACCAAATTTGATTCATGAGGCCTTGGTAAAGGTTCAGTTGATAAAGGACAGGCTGAAGACCGCTCAGAGTCATCAGAAATCCTATGCTGATGTGAGGAGAAGAGATTTGGAGTTTGAGGTGGACAATTGGGTATTTCTAAAGGTATCTCCCATGAAGGGAGTCACGCGGTTCGGAAAGAAAGGGAAACTCATTTCCCGCTATGTTGGTCCCTACAGGGTTGTGAGGAGAGTTGGTAAGGTGGCGTATGAGTTGGAGTTGCCCTCAAAGTTATCTTTAGTTCATCCTGTGTTTCATGTGTCACTGTTGAAAAGGTGTTTGGGTGATCTAGCTTTAGTAGTATCGGTGGATAGCGTTGGTGTAAAGGATAGCCTCAACTATGAAGAAATTCTAGTGGAAATATTAGATCGTTAAGTCCATAAGCTAAGGAACAAGAAAGTAGCCTCAGTTAAGGTTTTATGGAGAAATCAGCATGTTGAGGGCTACGTGGGAAGCCGAAGCAGATATGATGGCGAAATACCCACATTTATTCTCTACCGGCTCAGTTTCGACTTGAGGTATCAGTTTTTTCCCTAAACCTCTAATCAGTTTTCATGTTCAATTCATGCGCACAAGTTTTTTTTATGATATGGTAAATGTATGTGATGTCTAAATTCGGTTCAGTTATGTAGATCTTTTTGGAGGTAGTCAATTCGTCAGTTAACTTAAATGATCAGTATTTATATATGGTGATAGCTTGTTTCTGAATTATCTGCATGTTTCTAACATTCGAGGATGAATTTTCCCAAGGGGGAGATATTGTTATACCCCGAGAACTCAAAGATCGGACTCAGGAGTTGAAATGGGGAAAAACTGAAAATCTGGGTTGCAGGCACAGGACGAGTCGTTAGACGACTCGTGCGGAGACCCCACGAGTCGTCAGGTGAATCGTGGGGAGACTTGTGTGAAAGGATGGTTGAAGGTCCCCACGGGCGAGGGAACGACTCATGGTCAGCCACCACGAGTCGTCAAGTCAGCTGTGGGGTGAAGTTGAAAAATAAAATGGGAGGATCGACCGGTGTACTTAACGGAAGGAAACCACGACTCGTCATGTCAGGCAAAGAGTCGTGGTGTGAGTCGTTAGGAGGATTTTAATAAAATGGTTTTAAAGAGGTAGTAAACGTGACGAGTGGTGTCCATGACTCTTGGCCACAGGTGATGAATTGTTATGTCTTCTGTTAGAGGTTCCAGTGACTAGTTCAGACAGTGTACTTAACGGGTAAGGTGACGGACCGTGAGGACTGGCAACGAGTCGTCAGGTCACTCGTTGGGACCCTCTGACAGTTATTTTCCTACGAGTTAGTAAGGGCTTTAACGTAAATTCCTAAGATCCTAAGGCCTAAACTACAACTTATTGGGTTATGAATAGGGAAATTTAAAGGGTTTAAGTTAAGATTTCACTCCATTCTTTCTTGCATGCAAGGTAGAGGAAGTTAGGGAGTGAATCAAGCCTAGAATTCATCAATCCATTGCAATTTCTTCTTGGGTCATCAAGTGAGGTTTAGAATCTGATAATCTCATGTATGTAAGGTCATCAATGGGTGAACCCTTCCACACCCATGCTCCTACTCTATGATTTTACTTAAAATTTATCAAAAACTCATGGGGTTTTGTAATCTATTTATAAAACTCAAATGATTTAATTGTGGGTTTTGTGATTTTGAAATATTATCATAATCTATGGATTTTGATAATCCTTTGAGATTTAAATTGATTATAATATTGTTGATTTCGATTTTCTAATCAATTAAGCTTAATTATGCATGCCCCGTGATGAATTGATATATGATCTACTATTTCCATTGTTGATATTTAAAAGCCCAACATGATTTATGTTTCGAAATATGAATTTATTCGAATACCCATCATGATTTGATGATTTTCAAGTTATATGTATGATCTATAAGTATGCATGAAACCTATGATTTATGGATTATGTTTTTGGCTGACTCACGGGCCTCGTGTCATGGATCGATCACATATGTTCAAGAATGTTTATGATTATCATAATTTAACTAGCCCATGAATTCATGCATATTATATTATGAGCACTATATATGTTTTGGGAGTAGTATCGAACACCGAGTAGGTTCGGGGCTCAGTTAAGCCCTGAATCTCATGAACTACGTGCCACCGTAGGTATGTCGGGACCCTTTCATGTTAGTCCC
>JACEIK010017027.1:0-13643 GCA_018107945.1 Datura stramonium
AAATTACATTTTTCCTGCAAAACAACACTAATCATGTTGGTTAGTATAAATTCACATTTTAACTACAAATTACATGAGAATGCACAAATATCGATGGATATACAAGACGAAATGAAGCATTTGAGTATCACTTGGGCATATAATTCTTCCCAAGATCAATCGGTACCCTCGGGTAGAGTTAACACCGGTGTTGAAGTAAGTCGAGTCCTTAACTCCTGGAAGCTTCTCTTGCAAGCCTCCGACCATTGAAATTTCACTTTCTATTGGGTCAATTTGGTCAATAGTGCTGCAATGGATGAAAAATCCTCAATAAACCTTCGATAGTAGCCAGCTAAGACGATAAAGCTCTGGATATCTGAAGTATTAACCCATCTAGGACAATTCTTCACTGCTTCTATTTTCTCAGAGTCCACTTGTATTCCCTTACTTGATACCATATGGCCTAGAAACGCCACTGAGTTCAACAAAAACTCGCACTTGCTGAATTTGGCATATAATTGGCGATCCTTGAGAGTCTACAGTACCATTCTCAAATGAGCGGCATGCTCCTCCTCACTCCGAGAGTATATCAGGATATCATCAATAAACACAATCATGAACATATCCATGTATGGCTTGAACACCCTGTTCATCAAGTCCATGAAAGTTGCAGGAGTATTCGTTAGTCCAAAATACATAACTAAAAACTCATAATGACCATACCGCGTCCTGCAGGCTATCTTCGGGGTGTTAGTCTCCCGAACTCCGAGATGATGGTACCTGGATCTAAGATTTATCTTCAAAAAACACATGGCACCCTGAAGCTGGTCGAACAAATCATCGATTCTGTGTAGAGGATACCTGTTCTTGACGGTGACCTTGTTCAATTACCCGTAATCAATACACATCCGAAGAGAACCATCTTTCTTCCAAACAAAGAGAACTGGTGCACCCTATGGGGACTTGCTCGGTCGAATGAAACCCTTATCTAATAGGTCTTTCAACTATTCCTTCAACTCTTTTAGCTCGGTTGGAGCCATTTTGTAGAGAGGAATAGATATAGGTTGTGTTTCTAGAAGAAGGTCAATGCCAAAATCAATCTCCCGCTCATGAGAGATTCCCGGTAGATCATCTGGGAAGACTTCTTGATACTTACATACTACTAGGACTGACTGGATAGTCGGGGTCTCAGACTCAACATCCTTAAGCCTAACTAGATTGTATACACAACCCTTAGAAATCATCTTTGTAGCCTTAATGTAGGAAATGAAATGACCTACAGGCACATCTGAACTACCCCTCCACTCTAAGACTGGCTCACCCGAAAATCTAAACTCTACTGCTCGGGTTCTACAATTAACTGAGGCATAAAATGAAAATAGCCAATCCATGCCGAGGATAACATCAAAATCGATCATGGATAACTCTACTAGATTTGCTGAGGCGACTTTCGAAGGACTGTGACTGGGCAACCTCTATACACCTGTCTAGCTACGATGGAGTCACCTACTAAGTAGAGACCGAGAAGGGTTCTGACAAGACTTTGACACTGACTCCCAAATTACTAGCCACGTAAGGTGTCAGAAAAGACAAGGTAGCCCTTGGATCTAACAAAGCATATACATCAAGATGGAAAACTCGTAACATACCAGTAACTATGTCTGGGGAGACCTCTTGCTCCTAGGGGGATGCTAATGCATAGAATCTATTCTGGCGCTGACCGCCACCTGTGGTAGTAGATGCCCCCTACTGTGTTGAGCGTGCAGGTGGGGCCGCTGAACTGGAAGATAGGCCTCGACCTCCATCATGGCCCTGTGTCCCTATTGGGCAATACCTGAGCATATGTCAAAGCTTCCCACATCCGAAAGTAGCACCTGTACCTACCAAGCACTGGCCCGTGTGTCCCTGACCACACCTGCCGCATCTTGGGAAGCTAGAATATGCGGGCCTGCTGCTCTGGCCCCTCGAGCCTGATGCTCGCCCTATCTGGTCATGCCTAGGTCTGTTTGGCACACTCAACGCTAAAGATGTTGGGGCTGAAGATCTCTGGTTGGTCTGCTATCGGTGCCTACCACCTGACAAGCAACGACTCGTTAGGTCCCTCGTGGGGATTGACGAGCAGTTATTTTTTGTGAAGTTTTTAAGGATATTTTCATCATTCCTATGCTTTAAGGTCCTATACTACGTTGTTTTAAGTTATTTTCAGAGTACATTAAGATAGGTTGAGTCATTCTAACCTATTCAAAACCCATGAATGCAAGTTGGAGAGAGTTAGAGAGGAGATCAAGACTTATCCCTTCCAATTCTTGTCAAATTCTTCTTGGGCAATCAGGAAAGTGTAAGAGTCAGCTATAATCAAGTATGTAGGGTTACAAGTGGGTGTTTTCATTCACACCCATGCCCAATCTCTCTTAATTCATGAAGTTTTGTTTAAAAATCATATGCGATTTTATCCTAAGACTTATGAAATTCTAAATATCTATCTATGGATTATTGCTTCTCATGTTTTACATCATATTTTTTTAATCATGATCAAAATTTTCAACTAATTCAATTATAAATTTATTTATTTCAATTTCTGTTAAATTATGCCTATTCTATGATGGATTGAGTTATGATCTTTACCTCTATTGTTGATGTTCATAAACCCATCATGATTTAAGTGTTATGATATGGAATTATCCAAATTCCCATCATGAATTTATGATTTAATAAGCATATACATAATTTACAAGTATGCATGAACCTCTTGATTTACTAATTATGATTTTGGTCGACTCACGGGTCTTACCCTCATGGCTAGTTCATGTATTTACAAGAATGCTTATGATTATCATGATTTAAATAGCCCATGAATCTCATGTATATTATACGCTAAGAACTATATATGTTTTGGGAGTAGTATTTAACACCGAGTAAGTTCGGGGCTTAGGTTTTGCCCCAAATCTCATAACTATGTGCCACCATAAGACATGATGGGACCTCCCTTATTACTGTTCCCTTTTCCCGAATGGGCCTTTCATGTGTGATATCACACCCTTCATGGTTATACTCTTTTTAAGGTATGAACACACTCCCGACTAGGGATTTACAGGTCGGGCTCTACATGTGCTCATATGGGGTATATCGGTTATAAGAATCTCCCATTATTCCCCATGTCTTATGCATTATTATGTTTATGTTATTTTCTCTCAAGTGATGATTTATAAAGTTCTCTTATGACTATGTTAATGAATGGATTACTAATGATTTGAAAACCTTGAGTCTTATGTTATCTTATGATATTTATGTTATGAGCTTGTTGTCCCACTCTTATGATTTCTTATGAGCTTTTATGTATCATTTTAAATGTCCATTTTTTTACTTACCTTACATACTCGGTACATTCAAAGTACTGACCGCATATTCTATGTTGTATCATTTCATGATACAGGCCCCGATCTTCAGACTCAACACCGTCAATAATTCATCTCAAAGTTTGGCATTTAGCTCTTTGGTGAGTCCTTATTCTCCGAGGACTACTTTGATATTAGTTTTCTTTTTATGTTCAGTTTTCGAGACTTGTTGGGTTAGTTGGGGATGTTGTCCCATCAACCCATTGGATATGTTAGAGTCTTTCAAACTATTTGTAGTATTCAGCTGTTATGTATGTAGTACGTTTTGCTTACCATGTTATGTTATTCTTATGCTTCCTCTATGTCGTTATGTTACGTATTCTGCTTTATTGATATTGAGTTAAATGTATGTTCATACCATGGGTCAACTTGGAGTCTCTTAGGGTTCCTTGTCCCATGTTACGATCCGGATCTATGTTCGGGTCGTGACAGTTTGCATGCTATATTTTTGAAAACATGATCTCAACATAACATAACATCATAACTAAATCGATTGACCCAAAGTTGAAATCTGATAGTCATAAATAAAACTGAACTTTGGGTCCGACCTGCTTTAGAACATATATATATTTATACAACATGAGTGATAAACATGCATAATTGAAATCATGAGGAGCAATGGGAGACTCGTCTTTTAACCGACATGCCATAATAGAGCTTATATGGTCCCAACTATCACACTCAAGTGGGTAGAGCCGTCCAAAGCCTTACCGAGGTTAAGGATGATACAATGATATCGATATCAAGCTCGTGGCCTAATCGCGGTAGGGGATAACTCACATAGGAGGTCCCAAATAATCTGATCATACCTACATTGGCGCATAGTTCTGAGGCATAGGGTTGACTGACCCATAGCCTACCCGGTGCTAGACACTACACCCAAAAACATGCATATGCTCTCCATCGTGTTTCAATGAAGCTGACCAGCGTCTATTGACGAAGCTGAATAATCATGAATACATAAATCTGAATCATACATGAGGAGCTTTGGATCAAACCATACCAAAATATAAATATAAGTGGAAGTCTTCTCTCCAAAACCATGTGGTAAGCTAAATTCGTAAAATCATAATCATAATTGAACGTATGGGCATTGCCCGATACTTTAACATGCTTGAAAATACATAATTCACTTTAAAACATGATAAAAAACATGAGTAATTTGAAAATATGCTTTTCATCATAAATATCTCATCATACTAGAACCTTCATCATAAATCTCAACTTTCATGAACTTCTCATAATTGGGCATTTTAATTTATAAAGCTTGAAACATGATTTTCATTGAAAACATCATAAAACTTTCCCATAAATCATAATTCAATAGTAGAAACATATTGAAATCATACCCATGTAGAAAATTAGGAATTTCATGCATTGGGTTAAAACCCCATAGAATCAACATAGGAATTTTCACGATTTTAAAGAGAGATTGGGCATGGGTGTGAACGGATTCACCCATCCATGACCTGGTGCTAGATTTCTAGTTTTCTCCGTTTCAACTCCGGGGGTCTGATCTTTGTGCTCCTGGGGTATTACATGATTTTTCACTTAGAAGCTAAGATAGAAGTAATGAATGCATAAGAAGTGAGAATCCATGAGAGACACATAGGTTCTTCAACTTGACTCAAGGAAAAAAATCCATAGGGCTTAATAATGAAAGATTCATTCAACGTGATTGTGTGGTTATGTAGCCATAGGAAATTGAATAAGATCATGATACCATGAGAGGTGATCTTTATTTGTTGTGTTTTATGCATAATGTAACATCTAGAACTTGCCTAAGTGTGTATAGAATAGCTAGTAGCTAAAGCGGTGAGATGTGATTAATGAATTTCTTTGGAAAACCTATTTTGGCCATTGTTGTTGTGGTACCTTCCTTAACGCTATCCATAGTTAACACCTTTGAGTCATTAGCTATAATTTTATTCTTAGCCACTAAAGAAGCCTATCCCTTTTTGTTGTGTGACCTCTAGAATTTTTGCATCCAAAGGTAGTCTGAAGCACTTTGGGATTTAAGAATGAAGGTCTACCGAGGTTGAAAAAGTTAAGAGAATCAAGTAGTATGAAAAAGGAGCATGAGAAAAGAGAAGGGAATTAGTGAAAGAAAAGGTGAGCAGTGACACAAAGTGATGGAAAGGAAAGATAAAAAATGTCTTAAAGTTCTTAGGAATGGTACCCACTACTAAAGAAAATCATTCCTACCCGTCCCTTAGCCAACATTACAACTAGGAAAAGTCCTTATGATATTACTCTTGTTGAATCAACTAGGTAGTCTATATGTACATGAGGGGCAAGCTTAAGGTATGTTGCATATGTATGAAACATTATTTTTGAGGGTGAGTGTGTCTTCTTTATTATGTTCCAAGCTTTGATTGATAACATGAGGGAAGGAAAATCACTAAATAAGTGAGGGCATAAGATTGTCAAAGTCGATGTACTATGTATTGCATTTTTTATGTTTAATCATGTTGTCCCTATTTGAAAGGATGAGTCAGTTATAGAGTCTACGTAGTCTTCAATGTGAAAACTTTTGTGTGCCAGGCTCAGAACTTCATAAAATCTGGCTAACACCTTGGTGCATCGGCTGGTTCGGCGCACCATAGGGAAACCTTCAGAAGAATTTCAAGCCTAAATTATGGTGCATTGGATGGTATGGCATGTCAGGTGCTATCCGGGATGAATTTTCAAGTTTAAAAGCTGCACTTCTCAAGGGATGAAAAGTCATTGGATGCCTTGTTTATAAATATAACATCTAGGACATTTCATTAGATAGCATTCATCGTATTGATCACTTTGTACACAGTTCTTAGAGAAAGAGACAAGTTGATTTTCTAGGTTTATTCTTTAACTTATGTTTTTTATTCAAATGATGAATTCTTTAGTTTTCCTCTTGAAATGAGTGGCTAGACTCTTGTTTTAGGGTTTTGTCCATAGCATATTCTTGAAGTTTGAAAGTTTATTTATGCTAGTTCTTAATTTTTTGTTAAAGATTGTTTATACTTAGTTATTTTCATTGCTTATTCATTAGACTTATCACTTTGTGAATATTATTTGTTGGATTTTAATTGAACTCAGGGGAGGGAACCAATAAGGTTAAAAGTGAGTGTAGAATAGGTTTCAATGACTCTTGTCCAATGGGTTCAAGATAGATTTCATTTTTGAGGATACGAATATACCCTTCAACCCTGTTCAGTTGAATACAGGTAGCTACAACCATCATCTCATATTTCTCTTGCGACCATAGGGATATAGGCATTAGGGTTCATCAGATAGTTCTTGGATGTACGGGAGAATGGCAAGAAATGGGATAGTAACTTGCTACTAGCAACCGTAGGAAGAATTAGTCTAGCATATTCAAATTTTAAAACTCAACCTGAGCGAAAGTGCCAATACTCTAGGTTATCATCATCATTTGAATTGCAACATTTGTGAAAAAGCGTTCAATTTATTGGTTTATTTACTTTTCAAGTTTAGTAGTATAATTTCCAAACCATTCTAAATTTTCATATGTGTTTATTAGAAAAATGAAATAAAATGTTAACCGAGAGAAATTAATCGGACAAGTCTCTGAGGAATCGATAATCGGGACATTACTGTCCTATAGTACTTTACGACCATATGCGCTTGCATCTGCTAGGGTGACATCATGTTTTTAACGTTGTTGTCAGGGACTTGAATATTGATTAACTGTTTTTGGTTAGGATTTTTATTACACTATTAAAGTACTTAATTTTTGTAAGTATATTATATAAATATTTATTTTTCTACTAGATTTGGGAACCCACACCAGTTTGATTCCCTTTCTTTTGAAAACNGTAAGTATATTATATAAATATTTATTTTTCTACTTTATTTTTGTATTTTACCACTCTTCTTAACATGACATCTTGGTATATAAATGGGTTGAATGATGGGTATTCCTATTTTGGTGATCTGTGTCTGAATTGTGGAGGACCCCACTTGTGGAAACACAGTCATACTTGTAGTGTATATGGTGGTTTGAATGGCCATTGGAGTAGTTGCCCAAATTCTTATTCCCATTACCCAAACCCCTATTATTATACTCATGTTGTTTTTTATGCATACAAGAATAATGAAGAGGAGGAACATTATGCTCAAATGAGTGATATGGAAAAACTGTCCTGAAGCATATGGAAGTAATGAGGGAGTAGCTTACTGAACAAGGAAAAGCCTTAAAAAAGATGAGTACCAAGCTCACAGAGATGATGGCTGAGGTTGCAACTTGTAATGATTTCCAACTCACGGTCTTAGCCAATACTCAAGAGGCGCCTCAAGTGGATAGGAGAATAGAGCTTAGACAAGAAATATGCCATTTTGGATCAAGTATCCATGACCTGCAGGCTCTTTTGAATGAAAAAGATGAGGCATCTGAGGCCCGACTATAATGGGTTGTGGATACTAGCCAATGCATAAAACAAGAAGAAGAATCCCAACCATTGGACTATTCTTTGTTGGTTGATGTTGATGTTGAGGAGGTGGATGAAAGTGAGGATGCTAAGAATAATTTAATCTTAGAGTTAGGGTATATTGGTCCTCATTCTAAACACTTTTCGACATTGTGTTTGGTGGGAAACCTAGAAATAGAGTCTTCCAACCCTATGGAAAGATGTGTAGATGAGGAACAATGCCCCTATATTCTAATATTTAATATGCCAAAGAGATATAACGACATCCCTCACTTAAGGGCGAAAAAGTACAAGATGCAACATCAATTACTTGGTTGAATAATAGAAAACTGGAAAACAAATTAGGGGTGAAATTTATAAGCTCAAAATAGAAGAAAAAGTTGTGAAACTTGATTGCATCATTCTGCAACGTTAAATCAGGCAGTTGCTAGGAGGCAACCCAATAATGTAATGGTGTATTTTTTCCTATTTTCTATATAGTGTCACTTTTATATTTTTTCTTATGTGCATGATGTGTTGTGAGTTTATAGAACTTTCGATGCTTAAAACTTAGAAAATAGCATGAACTTCGGTATGTTTATATGGATATGAGTCCCTTTTACTCTAATTTCAGGAAAAATAAGTGTTGGAGCAAAAATATTCAAAAGAAGCCTAAAAATACAGAAAATCAGCCAAGTACAAGTCTTAGTACGATCCATACCCTGATTGTACGAACCGTACTGAAAATTTTAGTGAACGTCAAAAGGCTGGAATAAGAGGAAGGCAACATATGACTCTCAGTACGAGCCATAGTAGGATGCTACGAGCCGTAACTGGAGTCGTGGAATTGTTTAGAGAAATTTGCACAAAGGCAGTCTCTTGGTACGAATGGACTCACGGATCGTAGCATGCACATACGACCCATACCACGAACCGTGGTGAGATTTAAGTAATTCTTCAAGACTTAGTAGAACTTCAGACACAACAAGCAGTACAAGTCATAGAAGGAAGTTACGAGGCATACCACAATACTCGTGTAAAACTTCAGAAGATGTTACAGTTCGCAGGGCCAAACCACAGATAAATTGTACGACTCGAAGGACTGTGCTACGAGTCATACCAGCCTACCAACACTTAGACAAATCTGCAGTAGCCAAGGACGTACGAGAATCAGGTATGACAAGTACAAGCCTGCTACGGGTCGTAGGTCCAGCCGTAATACAGTCAACACCTGATATGGAATATTCCCTGTTAGCTTAGGAAAAAGTTTCTAATGTCTGTATAAATAGCTTTTATGTTTTATTTTAGTTAGAGAACATACAAATGAAGTAGTGGACATGTGAAGAATATTCTTTGAGAATTTTTATCAAGTTTTAGAGAGCAATTCTTAGGATCAAACTCTTGATTTCATCCATTGTTCTTGAGATTGTTCTTTTATATTCAAATTTGGTTTTCTTCCAATTGTTGCTATAAGTATTTAATTATGTATTTTTCTATGAATGCAAATTATAATGTTAGAAAAATGAGAGGCTAAAACCTCCACAACTAGGGGTTGTGGAAATCATGGTGGAAAAATGAAATAGAGTTACACAAAAGTGATTCAGAACCAATTCTAAACGCTTGTATTGTATTCTCTTCATCTTTAAACGTTTCTTAATGGTGTACAATTTTAGGACTTGCCTGAATTCTTTACTTACTTGAACCTAGAGAAGTAGAGATTAGGAAAAGAGAATTACAACAAAGCCTTGGTCTTTATGATCATTGTATTAACTTGAGTTATGGTCGCAGGATAGTTAAATTTAGAACATATTGATAATGGTTAGTTTGAAATTGCTCCTGACACTTGACCTAGCGATTGAGTATAGTCATCCAATAGGGACAAACTAGTTGTTTGGATGAATCCTAGTTATCAGTTCTACAAGTAGGCATTGGGATTCATCACATGTGTATACCCGAAGTGGTTATGAACCCATAGGGAACACTTACCCTAGTTGTTTTGCAAATCTTGATTTAAATCACAATTATAATCTTTGCTTTAATATTATTTTCTTGAAAACCCCTGATTTAGAGATAACTCACCAATAAGTTCAATTACCAACATTAGTCTAGATCTTACCCTATTCTCTATGGGTTCGACCCCAACCTCTTTGTTGGGTTCTTTGTTGGGTTCTTTATTGACAACGTCCACTTCATACTTTGTCAGGATGTATGAGTTCGAGCGTTATCGAAAAGTGGCATTGTTGCCGAGGACTACGACTAAGATTAGATTGATTGCTTTTATTTGACTATCTGTTGTTATTTCCCTATTTACATTTTCTTTGCTTTTCTTTTGTGATTCATTCAAGACAACCACCAAGGGAGCTACTTTTGCAAACACCTATATGGAAGACAAGAGGGTTCTAGCGCCCGTGGAAGAGATGATGAATATTGACACACTAGAAACTATCTTGATGAATTGTGAAGGAGATGGGTACCGGTGTACACGGAGCTGGTGAATGCCCTAGACGGAATGGTTTTATGGATTTGATGAATAGGGTGTTCAATCCATATTTGGACATGTTCGTGATTGTGTTCATAGATGACATTCTCATATACTCTAGGAGCGAGGAGGAGCTTGTTTGCTAAATTTAGCAAGTGTGGGTTTTGGTTGGACTCAGTAGTATTTTTGGGTGATGTGGTGTCGAGGAAGTACAAGTGGACTCTCAGAAGATAGAGGCTGTGAAGAATTAGCCTAGACTAGTTAGCCCTTCAGATATCAGGAGTTTCTTGGGCTTAGCCAGTTACTACAGAAGGTTTGTTGAGGATTTTCATCCATTGCAACACTGTTGACTATGTTGACCCAGAAGAAAGTTAAATTTTGGTGGTCGGATGCCTATGAGGAGAGTTTTCAAGAGTTAAAGACTTGACTCACTTCAGCCCCAGTGTTGACCTTACCCGAGGGTACAGATGGATTTGTCGTGTATTGTGATGCCTCAAGGGTTGGACTCAATTGTATGTTGATGCAGCATGGAAAAGTTATTGTCTGTGCCTCTAGAAATCTTAAGACTCATGAGAATAATCACCTACGCGACTTGGAATTGGAAACAGTGGTATTTGCATTGAAGATTTGGAGGCACTATTTGTATAGGGTCAATGTAGATGTGTTTACGGACCATAAGAGTCTTCAGTACGTGTTTACTCAGAAGGATCTGAATTTGCGACAAAGGAGGTGGTTAGAGCTTCTCAAGGACTATGACATGAGTGTCCTTTATCATCTAGGCAAGGCCAATGTAGTGGTGGAAACTCTTAGCAGGTTATCCATGGAGAGTGTGTCTCATGTGGAGGAGGAAAGGAAAGAGTTGGGAAGGATGTGCATCGGCTTGCACGGTTAGGAGTTTGTCTTGCTGATTCAACAAATAGTGATGTCATTGGTCAGAATGGTTCAGAATCCTCTTTGGTGACTGAAGTAAAGTCTAGACAAGATGAGGATCCGATTTTGGAAAAGTTGAAGGAAATGGTTTTTTTCCAAGAAGGAGATGGTGTGCTTCGATATCAGGGACGTTTGTGTGTCCCAGATGTTGATGACTTGAGAGATCGAATGTTGCATGAGGCTCAGGGTTCTTGATATTCTATACATCCATATCCCACCAAGATGTACCGTGACCTACGGGAAATCTATTGGTGGAATAGCATGAAGAAGGACATTGCAGAGTTTGTGGCTAAGTGTCTGAATTGTCAACAAGTGAAAGTTGAGCATCAAAGACCTGGAGGTGTGCTTCAAGAAATTAGTATCCCTACGTGGAAGTGGGAAGAAATCAATATGGACTTCATTACAAGGTTGCCTCATACACGCTGGCAGTATGACTTTATTTGGGTGATTGAGGATAGGTTGACTAAAGTAGCTCATATTCTACCGGTCAAAACTACATATTCAGCAGAGGATTATGCCAAATTATACATTTTTCAATTGGTTCATTTACATGGGGTTCCCTTGTCTATTATGTCAAATAGAGGCACTCAGTTTACCTCGAAATTTCGGAAGTCATTTCAGAAGGGACTTGGTACTCAAGTCAAGCATAGCACAACTTTTCACCCACAGACCGATGTTCAGGCTTAGTGGACCATTCAGACTTTTGAGGATATATTGAGAGCATATGTGATTGACTTTAAGGGTAGTTGGGATGATCACTTACCTCTTATCAAGTTTTCATATAATAACAACTACCGTTTCAGTATTTAGATGGATTTATTTATGGCTCTTTATGGGCAGATATGTAGATCGCCTATTGGTTGGTTTGAAGTAGGTAAAGCTATATTGATAGGGCCAGATTCAGCTCATGAGGCTATGGGAAAGTTCTGCTTATAAGGGAAAGGTTGAAAACAGCTTAGAGTCGTCAAAAGTCCTATGTGGATGTGAGGAGAAGAGAACTTGAGTTTGAAGTTGAGGATTGGGTGTTTCTGAAGGTGTCTCCCATGAAGGGAGTGATGAGATTCGGGAAGAAAAGGAAGGTTAGTCCCCAATATGTTGGCCCGTATAAGATTGTGAGACGTGTTGGCAAGGTGGCCTATGAGTTGGAGTTTCCCTCAGAGTTGGCTTCAATACGACCGGTTTTCCATGTTTTTCTCTTGAAGAAGTGCATTGGTGACCCGACTTTGGTTGTTCCGGTGGAGAGCGTAGGTGTGAAAGATATTCTTAGCTAACAGGAGGTACAAGTTGAAATTCTTGATCACCAGGTTCAATAGTTGAGGAACAAAGAGATAGCTTCAGTAAAGGGTTTGTGAAGGAGTCAACATGTTGAGGGAGCTACATGGGAAGCCGAGGCAGATATAATGGCTTAGTTAAAAGGTGTTACCTCTTGCTTAAATGAGGCTGAATGTGAAATCCAAAGGAGTTATAAGGGTGGATCCTGCTAAACAAAATAAGAAAAATGATGAACAAGGAGAGATAATGAAGTGATTTCAATAGAGGGAGGGAATTTTGCAAGTGTTCATAAAAAGGAATTAGCAAGGTTCTAACCTCTAGAACTCATTGTTTATCCTACCTTAGCCCCTAGCCTTCATTATGACCCCCAAGTCCTAATTAATTTTGAGTGTAGCAACTCTACATTAGTGGTGAGTTACACGAAGGGAAAGCCTATGGGTCAAGTTGTGTGCATGGAGAATTTCCTTATGAGGGTGAGTGTATTGTCTTATTCTATAATGCCTTGTGTGTGCATTGCTTGATGATAAAAAGGGATTCTCTTTTCTCATTAGTGGCATCACCCCCTTGGAGAACATGCTTGTATTGGTGTAAAGATGTAATTAGGACATGAGTGTTGTGATCTTTAAGGCAAGCTTTGAATGTAAATTTTCAATGATTTGAGAGGCTATGTTTACTTGTTTTGATAAACTATGCCCTTGTTTTGAAGAACGAAAACATGTGTGAATCATGCCTATTCATTGTGGTTATCTTTAGAAACTTTTGCATATTTTGTGGAGTCTCTTCTCTTTCCCTTGAGTCGGTGAGAGTTCTTGGGTTATCTTAGGCTCAGTGGTCCTTTGTGCATAGACTCATATGGTATAACATGTTATTCCATTTGCTCAGCTGTAAAGACTTGCATTACTTGAGGACAAGTAATGGTTCAAGTTTGGAGGTTTGATGAGTTGGTAATTTACAAACTCATTAGGCTCTTACACATGAGCCCTGGCATTCTTGTCGAAGGGGTAATCCAAGTCGAGCTGCCAAAGCTCATCCTCTGTTGCCGGCCTCCCGCCAATGCGCAACTGCAGCATCTACATCCCGTACATGCGGGCCATATACTGATCATCCCGACCATGTCACTCGGCTAGTGTGAGCACCGGCCCATGAGTAGTGTCAGGTGCGTTGGTTTTAGTGCAGATG
>JACEIK010017031.1:0-13634 GCA_018107945.1 Datura stramonium
CTGTAATTACATCATGACAAACAAACAAGTCACTGTAATTATTATACTGTATAATTACTAGGTTATGTAATTACTATCCTAGTAATTAGACCAATTTCAATTATACAGTATCTTTTCAAATAGACTCTAAAGAAAGTATGGCATAAGTCACAAAGATTTAAATTCAAAAGGAGTTAACGATAAATAAAAAAAAAACACCTGAAGTATTTCGATTTTTAAGCTTTCTGCTACCTGAACTATCAGGTGTGTGAGTTTCCTACCTGAACTATTATTAAATATTTATTGAAATACATCTCAACTATGAGTTGTTCCTTTTTCATACCTGAAATATCACTAGCATTCATGTAAGAAAAGAAAACAACTGATAGTTGAGTTGTGTTCCGATAAATATTTGATGATAGATTGATAGTTCTGATAGAAAACTTACACACCTAATAATTCAGGTATAAAACAAAAAAAAAATTAAAATACTTTAAGTGTGTTTTTTACCCTTAACTCATTTTAAAATATTTAAAAGACGTATGAAAACTCGTGAATAAAAAATAACTCATTTAATTCTCGAAATTCAAACAATACCACATAAATTGAGACAAAAAATATAGGACAAATGTGTAGAAATATAGACAAAGGATAGTGCATCACTGGCTTGTACAGAGGGCTAGTTAACCAGTACATAGTTAGAGGTAGTTAGTTGTAGTTAGTTGTGAAGGTGCCAAGTTAATTAGTCAAAACAGATTCTGTTAGATAGCTGATTAGTTAGTTAATCTCTAGCTATTAGTACATCTGTACATTGTTCACTTGATTAATGAAATACAGAAAAATTTCCCCAATATTGACTCAATTAATTTGCTTCTCTTCTCCATTTCTCTACAATCAATCTTTGGAGCTTCTTACCATTTGCATGGCTGTCATCAACTAAATTTAATATGGTATCAGAGCTCAGGAGTGAGATAGATACGAAGGCTACAAAAGGTTGATTCTAATCTTGCAAGTCCATCTGTGATTTGTATCTTCGTTCCTTTAATCGAACTGTTCTTTGTTAGATCGATTTCTCTTCTTTTTCCTTCTTCTCCTATCGTCTCTGTTAGCAATCTTCTTCTCAATTTGTTGTATTTCATCAACTAGTAATGGCATCTAAAAATGTCGTTGTATCTACAGCAAATGTTGGAAGTTCCATACATACAGACAGTCAATTACTTGATTGCAATGATCCGCTCTATGTATTTCTAACACCCTTGGCATAACTTTAGTCATCCGTCTAACACCCTTGGCATAACTTTAGTTCCACAATTACTAATAGGAACTGAAAATTACTCTGGGTGGAGTAGAACGATGAAACTATCCTTGCTTATGAAGAACAAGATAGGGTTAATCGATGGATCATGTACTAGGGAAAGTTATGAGAGTGATAGTACATTTCGATTACATCAATAGGATAGGTGTCATACTATAGTTCAGCAATGGATTATACATTCAATAGCACAGAAACTCAGGAAAGGGACTGTATACTCATCAAGTACTCAAAGGATTTGGATTGTGTTGAAGGAAAGATTTGATAAAGTCAATGCTAGCAGAATTTATCATCTGAATAAGCAAATCAACTGTATTTCTCAAGGAACATCCAGTATATCGGTTTATTTCACCAAATTGAGTGACTTATGGATGGAGTTTGAATCTATCATGCCAATTCTAGGTTGTGATTATGCTAGATCCAGAACCTTCATTGATTTTCTTCACCAACAGAAGCTCATGAAGCTTCTCATGGGACTAAATGACACTTATGCTCCACAGAGAAGTCACATATTGATTATGGATCCAATTCCATATATTGATCAGGTATATTCTATGCTTGTTCACGAGGAGAGCCAGCGAATTCATGGAGCCTCTAGCTCACAATCACGGATATTAGGAAATTCACCCATGGACAATAGTAACAGTGGTCCAATTTTTGCTAATGCATCGAACATGAGACCTGGTGTAAGAAGACTTAATGCTAATTTATTTTGTGATCACTACAAGATGACAGGTCACACAAAGGAAATCTGCTACAAGCTGGTATGGTATCCAGCTCATTACAAGTTCAACAACAGCAAGAAGAAAGGTTCATACAGTGGACCTAATTCTATGGCTCACAATGTTAATCTGTCTATGGGAAATGAGGTGCAGAATACTGGTCACATGCCTGTTTTAGGATTTGCAGGTGCACCTGCATTTATCAATCATCAGAATGGTTATGCATACCCTATGTTCCCTTAAGACTTTCTAGGAACTCCTATGTTTGCTAATCACCAGACTGATTATGGATTTGCTGCTTCACCATTGGTTAGGTATCTAAATGGACATGGTTTTGTTCCTTCCCCTACATTTACCAATCATCAATAAGATCAAGTTGTGAAAATGTTGGATAAAGTGAAAGGTATTGAACAGTCTAAGAATCAGTCAGAAGTTGGGAACATGGCAGGTAAATCTATTACTGACCAAATTAGTTGAATTATTGATATTGGGGCTTCTAATCATATAGTTGCATCCTTAGACTTGTTTTCATCTCATGAGCCTGTATCATAATCTAAATGTATTCAATTACCTGATGGTACTACCACTAAGATCACACATGCAGGGTCTTGTCTCATTTCTGGATCTCAAACTCTTCACAATGTCCTTTATGTTCCTCAATTTAAATTTAATCTTCTCTATGTCTAAGTACACAAAGGAACAGAGTTGTTCAGTCACCTTTTATCCTGATTTCTGTCTCTTCCAGGACCTCTACAATGGTGTGGTGAAGGGGATTGGTAAGCTCAAGGGTGGCCTCTACATCCTCCACCCCTCAACACCTGCTGATATCCTCAATCCTACATGCCTGTCCATTACCGCTCAAAATAAATCCAGTTCATTGTGGCATCAAAGTCTTGGTCATGCTTCTTACATCACCCTTCAGAAAATACCAGCTATCAAGGTGTTAGGTTGCACGACCTAAGAGTTTGACTTAACTATTTGCCTACGGATGAAGCAGGTCGTTAGACGTGTTCCAATTGAGTGAAAAAATAGTAAAGTAAATAAGACACATATTTAACGTGGAAAACATCTGGCTCTAATGGTGAAAAAATCACGACTTGTACTCCACAGGATTTTTCTCTAAACTTCACTAACTTCAAAGAGCCTCTCCAAAACAGTCGATTACAACTCTTGCAATCTAAGGAATTATAAACTCTAATTCCTAACTGTTCAACTCTCCTAACTAGCAATAATGTCTTCCTAGTAACAATACTTGAAGACCAACTTTTCTCAATTCAGTTTATAACTCACTGAATTAAGAATACAACAATTACAACTCAATGACCAACTCCTAGTACAAGATTGCAAACTCTAGCATATCACTTTACTAGGACCAAGTTCGTCAATTGAAATTCGTCACACTTCAAATGATGCAAAATATCACTCTTTACAGATTTTCTTTTTTCTCTCTTTGTGAGTGCACGAGTTTCTTGAGAAGTCACACTTATATATATACACAACTCTTCAACATCTTTGCAGCAACTACCTTTGCCCACATTGGAAGTCTACTCTAAGTAGGAGTCCTTCTTCAAGTCTATCTCTTGGCTTCTTTTGTGTTTTAATCAAACTCCAACTCTTACAAATCAACACATGTACAATGTTCATAGAGTTGTTCTTCACTTCGAATTGCCCATCAAATCAAACTCTTCTTTTGACTTAGAGTCCTACTTCAAGTGAGACTCCTTCTTTGAGTCAAACTCTTTGCTTCTTTAGTATTGTAGTAGAACTCCAACACTTCAATTTTGCACATGTTTATTTCACTGAAAACTCTCTTCTTTTGGACTTAGAGTCCTACTTCAAGTGAGACTCCTTCTTGAGTCAAACTCTTTTGCTTAGTATTGTAGTAGAACTCCAACACTTCAATTTTGCACATGTTTATTTCACTGAGAGTGAGTGATATGACTTAACCATCTTTTGATACGCAGCTTATCTTTATTAGAACATTTATTGCTGCCATGTCAAGTTTAGACGGTAAATTTTATACTCCCTTGGAACAACTTGGCTGACCTGCTTCATCTACTTTGTCAATCATCAAAACTACATAGATCCCAACACAAAGATTTATTTTCATTCATTACCTGTAATTTTCTATGTTTGTCTATTAGCTGAACAAACCAGATCGTCAATTCCTACTAGTACTTCAAAAGTTTCAGAAACCATTTGATCTTGTACACATGGACATCTGGGGTCCATATAGAGTCTATATCACTAATGGACATGGATATTTCTTTACTCTTTTTGATGATTTTTCCAGAATTATTTGGAATTTTCTGAGAATGAAATCTAATGTATATGGGATATTACATGACTTCATTCAACTAATTGAAACACAGTTTTCCTCTTCCATTAAGGTACTCAGTTCTGATAATGACTATTAGTTCTTTAGTAACCTTTGTCATGCTCTTTTTAAGGCTAAAGGAATTGTCCACCAAAGTAGTTGTGTTTATACTCCTCAAAAAATAAAGTAGCATAAAGAAAATATAGATATATTTGCTTGAAGTAAGTAGAGCTTTAAGATTTGTGCACAAATTTCTATCAAATGGAAGACTGCCTTTGAATCGTTGTTTACATCATCAATAGGCTGCCTAGTTTGGTTTTACGTGGTAAATCTCCTTATGAGCTTTTCCATTCCTAACCTTCTTCTCTTGTCCATATGAGGACATTTAAGCCTTGTTACGCCACTGATCCTGTTTTTCAGACAAATTTTCTCCCAAGTCCACACAGGTTACGGGCTACTCTTCTACTTTCAGAAGGGTATAGGATTTATGACATTGCTTCTGGGAAGTTCTTTGTTAATAGGGATGTGATTTTCAGAGAAGATATTTTCTTTTCAATATCCTAAACACCATCGAAATGTCCAAATAAGAAAAGATAGTTGTGCACCTAATCTAAAAAGAATGGGACAAGTGCCACTAAAGGTTTCTGGTTCTTCTTGAGCTGTACTATTTTTCCAGTATTAAGTATACATAAAAACAAATAATATGATCAGCTCAAAATTCTATTTGTAGGCAAAGAATCACGTTGCTACATTTGCAACATTTAGCTGATTGTGCCAAAAGTGAAAAAGAAACAAGAAAAGGGACACAGTATTTATTTATTTTAGAAGTAATGTTAAGATAAATTTTATTATATTTTATGAGAGAGGACATCATTACCTTGAACTAATGTCTTTATTTTAAAAGACACTTTAAATTTTGCGGGGTCTTATTATTCCCCTGTACAACTTTAAACTGATATTATTACATGTTTTTTCAGCCACATAGTATAGAGAGAGTGTATATACTTAAAGAGCGTGAGGAACCGAAAAATAATTATAATTTTATTTTATAAGTTTTTTTAATAAAATATATTTTTTATAATTGTTCTTCTCATTTTTCCTCTTTTATTTTACTCTTTTGAGCTTTTTCATTTCTTTTTTTTTCTTCGCTTTCTCCTACTCTTCTTCTTCTTCATTACCGCGTTGGTGGTGGATTTCATCGGTTGGTGCTTATTTTCCTGGGATAGAGATGAGGAGGAAATACAAAAGTGAAAATTTGGAGGGGGACATGTTCACTGTCAAGTTTCAGCCATCATTTTTTCCAAAGAAAAAGTATTTTCGATAAAGAAATGACAAAATATTGATGGTTAACCACGTGGTCATGAATGATGGAGTAATTAAAGGTCAAATTCTTCCTATAAATTTGGAGATGAAAAAACTTAATACCTCAATACATATAATTTCAAGAAGAGATATAACATAAAATGGAGAGAGAGATGTTCACTCTTAGCCACCATTTTTTTTCGGCGACAAAGAAATGGCAAAATATTTATGGTTAGCCATGGTGGCTTTAGTTATCGGTGGGAGTAAGTTAAATGATCAAATTCTTTTCTATTAATTTCGAGATGAAAATAAATATCCTACATATAATTTCAAGAAGAGATATAGCATAAAATATGGGAGTGTGATGAATAAGGTTAAGGAAAGGGAAGAAGACAATGGGGTGGGGGTGGGGGTTGGAAAGTATTTTTAAATTTAATATAAAAGTAGCTTGTTTTTAAAATATAGGCATTTGACACGTGGCCTTTCAAGCATTGGTGCGTTAGAAAATCACTTCTCCTTTTAAATTGAGATTGACCAAAAAAGGAGGCAATAATATTAATTGTAATTGTTCAAGGGGGAACTAAGACCCCCAAAAGTTAAAGTATCTTCTTTAAAATAAGGTATAAGTTTAGGGAGATAACTATGTATTATCTCTTTTTTTTTCAATACTACGCTTATCATTAAGTAGCTATATAAAATATTATTTCTCTCGTCGCTTTTACTAATAATACATTGGATTTTACACACCTCTAAAGTAATAAATAATATATAATTTTAATATATGCATCTATTTGAATATAATAAATTCAATACTTGAAAAATGACTATAAAAAAATAAATTAACAACGATATATTATGTCTTAATTCTTTAAACTTGACAAGTAAAAGTGAAGAAGGAAATACTAGCGAAATTTAGATTTTTATAACTTAATTAATAAAATTATTTTAATAAAATAAAAATCTAATAAATACATGTCGAATCAACGTAGAACAAATAAAATAAAGATTAACACTGGTACTTTACAAATGTAAAAGACTATAGTACCCTATTCCTTCCCAAAATAAAATTAGGTATTTATTAAATTTTTTCATGTTCCGGTGTAGGGAGAAAGTTTCCATGCATGTGGTCAACAAAAACTCGCTAATGCTAGGAACACCAAGAATTTATTATAGATAGGAACAAATACATTAATGTGTATTATAAGTTGGAACAAATACAAAATTATTTTAGGTGTTTTTAATTCGGTATGAAGAAAAATGCTTTCAATAAATAAAAAAATCTCTTATTTATTGTTTTGTGTTTGATATGTAAATAAAAAAATATTATATTATAAAAATATTTATATATAATTTACACAAATTCTATGGAATATAGGATAGAAAAAGGCGTGAGTAGTGGAGATGAAGGCTAGGAGGGTGAAGACAAAGATGAGGTGTATTGGAGAATAGAAGAATGCAATAGTACTGGAATGACAACTTGTGAAACTTACTTATTTTAATAAAAAAATTCATTTTTTTTCATTTATAAAAACTATTTTTCTAAAGCAATACTAATTTTATTTAATCAATCAAATATGAAAAGTTAAAAATACATGAACATACCTGAACATTGACGGGTTAATTTAATTCTCTATTAAATCATAAATAAACACTTTTTTAATATGATGTGAAAAATAATAAATTTTATAAGATCGTTCTCTCATACTAAGTTATATATAAACACACATATCCTTTGAATTAATATAATGATAGTAAGGGTAATTCATAGATATCTATATGTTTCAGTTTGAATAAACCAGATCAAACAAATCAAATTTAAATTAAATTTTTAAATTTTATCCAATCTAATTTAAATATTTAAAAAAACAAAAAAAACATGTAATTTAATTGAAATTTAAAAATTAATTTTTTTATAAAAAAGGATAAAATGTCCAAAACAAAAACTGCTTATAGTGTGAATAGCATTGTGGTCAAAATCCCGTTGCTCACTTGGATTTATCCTTTTATTAATCCTCTATTGATTATGCATATTTTTTAATAAAATGTTACATCACATAATTAGATTTTTTAATTTATATAATATTATAATATATCAATTTTATGTAAAAATTTATAATAATATTATTATTTTTTTTATTTTTTTTATTTTTTTTATTTTTTTTATTTTTTTTATTTTTTTTATTTTTTTTACTTTCATTATTTCTTTTTCTAAATTGCTTTGATTTGTTATAGATAGGAACAAATACATTAATGTGTATTATAAGTTGGAACAAATACAAAATTATTTTAGGTGTTTTTAATTCGTATGAAGAAAATGCTTTCAATAAATATTAAAATAACTCTCCACTCGAGGTAGCCTCAAGTAGGGATAAAGTCTCCCTAACCTCCCAAGACCCTATAAATGGATCATTTAGGTTGAATTCTGGGCTAGATAAGATGGGTAATAAATGAGTTATTGTCCAACTTTACCCTTTATTTAGCTCATCTTAATATTAGCTCATAACTCAATCTACCCAACTTGACCTATAATTTTTATAATTTTCAAACTTACATTTCACATTTTATCTAATATAAAAGAAACCTATAAAATAAAGAAGTGACTATTCAAATTTTATAATTTCTTATGTAGAATTTGTTGCTCACAATGTTTCAAATTTGAAAGTAAATATTCACACCTTTTGATTTCTCACAAGATATTTGGTACCTGCCTTAAGACTTCAACTTTCAAATTTGCATTTCGTAAAACTCAATCTCCATACCATAATTTTTCCATACCAAAATTTAACTCAAATACTTAATCGATTATCTAAAACTAGAAAGAACATGAAAAAAAATCTATATGCATATTGTTCCATGAGTGAAAAGAATTAAAGAACAAGACATTTATCATTGTTAGATTATCTACAAAACACCAATAATTTATGTCTATTTAAATAATTTTTATGTTATGAATTGCATCAAAAACAATTCAATATTACAATTATAATAAAAAAAAAACTACTTTAATTATCTTTAATTTCAATTATTAAAAAATAATAATATTTCATCATAATATTAATTATAATAATCAATATTTATAGCAATCTATGGTAATAAAATAATTAAAATAATTATTATACGACATCTTAATTTAGAGTTGAATCTTAGAAGTTAAAATAAAGTATTTTCATGAGTCAAAATTGGGCATTATTATGAGTTTATTTGGGCTATTAATTTATGATGTAACAATTTGGGTAACCCATCATCAAAATCACTATAGTTCAAACACATCAAAACTTTAACATAATGGGTAATCATATGAATTTGGGTTAATTTGCAACCCTACACATAAATTTCCACTTGTGGATTGGACTAATATGTTATTATTGTTATATAAATTATAGATATAAATTGGATAGTAAACTCAAAATATATACCGAGGATAATTTTTCCTTTCTCTTTTTGTTTGTTTGCTTAAGGAATATTTTTTACAAGAAATCTGAAATTTGAAAAATTAATAACAAAAATAAAGATATAAATTTTGCAATTCCTCACCGTTAAACAAGTATTATGACAAGTACCTCATTTATTTTAATTAAGCATTTAAATACGTCTCGAATCAACGCACATCCGAATTATTAAGATGTTGTCTTTAGATTTGAACATTGATCAATGATTAATACTCGTGTGTTTTTCAACATCCTAATATCTATATATTTTATTTATTTATAAATCTATTAAATATATGTTATTGCAATGACTTGGGAGGGGCATTGGGTCCGACACTTAATTTCACAAATTAAATTTTTTCTTGAATAATCTTTATGACGGGAATGCACTTGAACTCTATTTCTTTTAAAGAAGAACTCCAATTCGCGTTAAAATAATAAAGTGCGTAAAGTAAAGCGAGAGGTAAGAATTTTTACGTGAAAACCACCTGTGCTCGAATGGTTGTAAAACACGACCTACTCCTTAGTAGGATTTCAACTTAACTCCAACAGACAATCGAGTTGCCCATTGCAACCCTTGCAATCCAAGGACCTATCCCTAAACCCTTACAAAGTTTTCTAACTCGTATAAACTATGCTTAGTTTAACAAGACGAACTTTTAATACAATTACAATTGAATGAACAAAATTGAAACAAAAAATAAATCCACCGATTCACTAAAAGTTAACACCTGACCTAGATCGCAACGGAACAAAACTAGGGATTGCCCTAGTACTCCGGCCAACCCCTCTTCAACTCTCGTAAGTGAATGATCGCTCGGACTCGTGGCTTCTTCTTTATAGTCACGCATGCCACCTTATCTACCAAGAAAGGAGTCTTTGACTTGATATTCTCTTTATCCTTATTTGATAGATCTTGTAGACTCCTTTGAATTTTGCACATCCCTTACCAAATATTTCATTTTCTTTTCAAAGACTCCGATTTCTTGGGTCAAAAATACCTTTACAAACATTAGAAATTTCTTTCCTTATAGAATCCTACTTTCCTTGTAGAATCCTAGTTGTCCTCAAGTGTTTTCTCCTATTTCCTGCAATTATCAAATACTAGAATTCACCCTCAATTAGCACACAACATAGATTAATAATGTACCAAGTGCTAATCGACCACTTTCTAAGTATTATAATGTTTCAAGCATAGTTTAAATTATCATCAAATATCATCAAAACATATTCCAAAAAATTCCCCCCTTTTTAATGATGACAAATAAAAAAAATAAAAAAAATAAAAAAAATAAAAAAAATAATCAACAATTACAAGAACCAACACTCAAGCATAACCTTCTCCCTTTTGGCATCGCGGAAAAGGAACATACTAAACCAAAGACAAAAAGGAAAATAAGAAGCCAAACACGTGCACAGCAATCAACACATCGTGCAATCGCTGATACTAGCAACAAAAAAAGATCTACCACTAGAATTAATGATAAATCCAAAACAAGATACTACCATGACCCAAAATAAACTTAACCAAATACCACTAAAACCATTCATGACATTTGACAAAACAAGATAAGGAGCAAGGGCAGGTGTTAAAGAGGTATTAGAAACATCTGGAGAGGACATTGGCACCGGAGACAAAGCCTTAATAAGAGTCAAGAGTTCAAGATGACAGACGTAAGACATATCCTCTGCTATTACAAGCCGCTGGGCCTCAAGTTAGCATTTTAACATCAATCTCTCATTTTTCTACGTAAACCTAAGACTCGAGTACCGGAGGTTCGCGTGACCCATCCCAAATTACCTCCTTGACAAGATCCCCGAGTCTCATAATAATTCAAAGCATCATAAATATAGTAGGACTTTGAGAGGCAAAGGAGAAACTCGAAGTATCAAACACCTTCGTCAAGAGAAACCCATATGGAAGAGCATGATTCTGCTTAACATCATCTCTAACCTTAACCAAATAAGAAATCATCAACCCGCATACAAAGTTTATAGGCATTCTATCCAAAAGCTCCATAAGAAAGTAAATCAAGATAAGAGCTAAGCATCACGACGCTCTTGGCACTCCAATCAGTTCTTGATAACAAAGAATAAATATTTGTATATCGCATGGAGTGCTTATAGAACCGAGTAGGATATCCTAGAAGGGTTTTTAAAGAACTTTCGAACAATGTCCAAAGGTTTTGGGTGGAAGGAGAAGAAAGATACTTACCATCAATTCTTTTGATAAGAGAAAAATATTACATGGAATTTTCAAATACGTAACTCGAGTATGAGTACAGCTACCATAACATCCTCATTCGATCGGTAATACAATCATAAGAAAATGTAAAATGGCAAAAAAATGTAACTAATTTGAACGAGCACACACGCCCTCCTCAGACGTTGAATAACCCCTGCCCATCCATGAGCTTGAATTTTAGACCAAAGGGTCACCATATGCACATTATCGTAGGAATTACCATTTTACCTTTAAGTAGCTTAGCAATCCAAATTCCTTCACCTTGGGCTTATGTATAATAGCCGATGGTGAGGCAAGAACAAAATTTAAACCCTTTGATTTTTGACTTACGTGCCCCCGGTGCGAGAAGTCGGGTCTAAGAAGACAAGATTTTTCGTTGTTGGAGAAGAAGGAAATGCCTGGGACTGCAGAGTGCCTTTCTGCACCTTCTTAAAGCGTCAAGGGGAACCATATCATCAAGACTCGTCGAATAAGACAAGGATGGTGGTTCGAAGGACTCGTCATCAAATCATCTTCCTCGCATCATCAAGAGAATCGACCGGAGAGAGAAAGATAGAGGGGGTTTTTGAGAGTAGTGTATTGACCCCGTATATCGCCAGCAAGGTATCAAGTTCGATTGAGAAGAAGATACTAACTCAGGGAACTAGCCAACAAAGCAGTGAGGAGATGGTGAAGTTGGAACCATGACTACGGAAGGTATCCTAAGCCAAAGTCTTGTGTTTCCATAGAGGAGGGGAACCGGGTTTGGGTTCTAGAGTGGTGGTAGGGTTAGGTGTAGACCTAAGATAGCCACGGGTGAAAGAAAAAGGTGAATCTTGAAAGGGTGCATTGTGATACTTAAGCCTTTGGTAGAGAAAGAAATGGAATTATAGAGAGGTAAGGCAAAGTAAGATTAAGAGACACAAAGAGAAACAAAGAGTCATAGTGGAAATAGAAGAGGGAAATTAGAAAAATTAAAATGACTCTCATGGAGAGATTTGATTTGATTGTTTGATACTCCGGGATGTGGCGTGAGGGGTGATGTCATGAATAGTATTAGTAATAAGTGGTCAACTTTGGAGCGATACCCGACCGTGTTCCTTGGTAAAGGGGTTAGGTTCCTCACCCCGCCCCTCCCCTCAATATCGTTGAGCTTTGTATTAAAAAACTGATGTGAGAAACTAAACCAAAATAAATAAATAAATAAAATAATGAGAAATATCCTCAAGATGGTCGTAATCCATCCATCATCGGGAAAACTCTTTTGTTAATGCCAAAAGAAGGAACATTATGAACATGATGTTGAGTTAATCTTGATTAACCAAAACTCCATTTTAATTCCCCTCAAAATTGTTCTCTACCAAGAGCTTAGTAAAATATCAACAATTTGATTCTCGCTTTACAAAACCGTATAGATATAAGACCTTTTCAACATTGTCCCTGGAAGTAATGTCTAATATCCGTGTTTTGTCCTCTTATGCTTACATGAACTTTTGAAATATTTTATGGCACTTCTGTGTTATTGGCTCGTAAGGATAGGAATAACCCCCATGTTTAACCCATAATTCCTCACCTGCTATTTATCCACAACAATTGAGCACAACAACATATGGCAAGAAGGTACATTCGGGCCTTCACTGTGATTGTGGCTATGGAATTTTATTTCTTTGTAAGCCCAAGAAATTAAACATGAACCAAGAAAGTGAGCCATACCTCGATGTGCTTTTCCTATCTCAGAAGGGAAACCCGCATACGCATCTGTATAACCTACTAAATCAAGATTACCTTCCTTGGGATACCACAAACATAGATTATCTCGTTCCCCTTCAAGTATCTTAGGATACGTTAATCATAGCTAGATGAGATTCTAGAGAAGTCGATTGAAACCTTGCACATAACCCAACACTAAACACAATATCTCGGTTCGGGCCGCTATATATAGAAGAGACCCAATCATACCCTATAGCTTTTGTCACATACTAGATTTTCATGTTCATCTTTATCTAGCTTAGTGGTATTAGCAATAGGTGTATCAACCAGTTTAGTAGAGTCCATGTCATATTTCTTAAGAAAATCTTAATGCATTTTTGTTGATGGATCATTGTTCCATTCGAAAATTGTTTGATTTGTAAGCCTAAGAAGAAGTTAAGCTCACCCATCATACTCATTTCGAATTCACTACTCATCAATAAAGTTAATTCATTACATAAGGATTCATTTGTTGCACCAAAGATAATATCATCTACATACACTTATACAACCAACAATGAATCCTTTTCTTCGCTTTTTAGAAACAGAGTGTTGCCAATTTTCCCCCTAGAAAAACCATTTTCCATCAAAAATTTTAAAA
>JACEIK010017032.1:1134-13632 GCA_018107945.1 Datura stramonium
AATTTTGTTTTAGATTAGTATAAATTAGGAAACCAACTCTCAAAATCTTCTGTAAATTGTTGTCTGCATTTTTAGAGTTAGAGTTCATTAATACTTAATTCATTTATTACCTTGGTCCAGTCCCTGTGGGATCGATACTTGGCTTACTTTAGCCATTTTACTACTTGTTTGACCACATGCACTTGCGTGTAGTTGCGAAACAAGCCGAACACCATGCAACCACTTAACTCATTTAGTTCTTTTATGCACAAACACCCTTTATAAATATCCAAGCATTACATCATTTAACGTAATAATCTAATTACCCACACAAGTAGCAAAAACACAATTCATAAGCTCTTTAAATAATAGATGGTCATTAGCTAGACAAAAAATATATGAATACCAAACAACCATACAATATTTGCTCTTGCTAAACAACTTAACCTCACCACTGGATATATCATAGTCAAGATATGGATCAAAAGCAATTCTTTTGAGAAGTAGTTTGGATTGAACCTGTTAGAAAGGATCTTTAGAACAAGATAAAGATACTATGAAGTTAGCAGTGTTTTCCTTCTCTACACTTGAGCTGTTACAATCTTCATTTAGCTTAATATTCTCAACATTTATAGCTTCAAATGTTTCATGTCTCTCATTGCCTTTATTGGAAACTTCTCTAGGTATATTCTCAATTTAAGGGATTAGAGAATAATTTAAATTCTTCTCCCATCTATTTTCCCACAATGAGTTATTGTACACTTTAAAACCTTGGCTAATGTTAGTTTCTTATTTAAATGAGGTACTATCATCCTCTTCACAAGGTTCTTCCTCAAATTTCTGCATGGATTGAGGAGCGATACTAAAACAAGAAAGATTTAGCAAATTGGAATGTGAACAAGATTCATTCTCTCTCAAATTTCCTTGGATTTGTTCACTCAAGTTATCTTGCACCACTCTTTAATCACATTATGATAGATTGATTACATGATAAGAATAATTAAAAAGGGAAGGATCATTTTCAATTTGAGTTATATNGAAGGATCATTTTCAATTTGAGTTATATCGTCACCTAAAACTTTAGCTTTATGAATTTGTGGTACAAGTTTAGTTTCATTTGAAATAAATTGATCGTCAATAAGGTCATACCATATGAGATAATCAAGGGCAAACTTGTTTTCTACTTGCAATTATTTTCATGACTCGTTGGCTTTTACACTTTTCATATCATCTTTAAACTAAATTTTCTTACTTCATGCAATTGTTGTTCCAACTCTTTATCAATTTCTTCTTTATTGACCGGCATATCTGGAACACAAATACTAGAAAAAGAATGCGTTAATTGGTTAGAACTTGAACAAGAATCTTCCAAACTTATGCACTCTATTATTTTAATCTCTTTTTTTCTCATTGCTCAAATCAAGTGGTTAATTCTCTATTTTATCTCTCAAATTCACATCATTCAATTCTATCCACTCATTTTTACTTTTTGATTACTCAATCTCTTCACTCATCACTTTCTCTCCTTTTTCCTTTCTTGAGTTGTCAAGTTACTCACCCTTACTTCTCTATTTCTTTTGTCTCTCATCCTTATTTTTATTTGATACAGAGAAGTTTGTCAATGTACTAGCTCCCATGTACTTGCTAAGAATCCCTCTTTTATCTCTTGGAGGACTTCTAAGGTCAACTCTAATTTTAGACTTTTCAAACCTGTTGTTGTTTCTCCCTTGTATTCTTTTTCCTTTTCAAATATTTTCATTGATCTTGTCAACCTTAATTGATCTTCTTGAATCTCCATAGGTGCCAAAGAAACAAGGCCAGTATTATTTTCATCATTTTTCACCAAGGAATACCTATTCTTTTCCTGATCATATGAAGCTTTTCTATAGAGATACTATGGCCTTCCCAATAAAACATGACATGTGAATAAGGAAGCTACATCACACCAAACCTCATCCTTGTATCTCCCAAGATTAAATTGCACCACTACTCTCTTGTCCACCTTCACTCCTTTGAAGGTGTAGGGTGAAGCATGCTTAACACAAGATAAACCCACCTTTTTAATAAAGTAAGAACTGACTAAGTTGTGACAAATATTTCTATCAATTTTAGTGGCACACACATTAGACAATACTTCCATTCTAGTTTGAATAACCTTGTTGACTCTAGTAAGCTCATGGCCTATTCTAGGACTCCTCCCCAAACTAGATCTTATTTGAGTATGCTTAATAGGACTCACACTCCTAACTCCAACATAAGCACATTAATCACCATAAGTAATCTCATCATAATCAAAAGATTCATCACTACAATATTCATCACAAAATGTTAAGGGTTTTACTCAAATCACAAACCTGATGTGATTCATCATAGGTTTGGCTAGTATTTGAGTCATCCTAGCCACCACACTCATCACAAGAATTATAGTACATATCCCTTCCATCGTTCTTAGCATCTGACTCCCAATCATCCCCACTATAATTCTCCATTCCGTTGCTCCAATTGCTTTCAAAATCTGTAAAAGACATGCTTTAAAACAAGAAGTTGTTAGTAGTAAAGTTGTCTCACATGCACTCCCCACGTGTATCAAGTAATGGTTGTCAACACTCATCTATCATACAATTAGAATTTTACCCTCAAATAATATAACCACTCTTTCCTTTTAACACTCAAAATATGCTCCCCAAAGTTCTTCCATGAACCAACAACTTTAACACTTCAAAGAAAGTTCTAATATTTGGTTCAAGAATGGAGCTTATGTCAAACAAAGAAAAAGACAGTAAAACTATAACAACTAGAAACAAAGAAGTACACAATGAAAATAAAGAGAAAAGAACAAAAAAATTTCACAGAAAATTAAAAAAAATGCACAAATCACTAGACTACACTAAGTATGAACAAATACTTAAAGTATCTAGCGACTACACTAAGTATGAACAAATACATAAAGTATCTAGTAAGAGAATAATAGAAAACTAAATATAGTGTATAAAAACATTCAAGAAGATCAAGAATATATTCAATTATCTTTTGAATCAAAGGAGCTACAACGAATTATACAATCCTTCAAGTGACTTTTGAGTTTCTTGTTGACCAAAACTCAAATAAGCTTTAAATCAAATGAAGTTTTGAAGAGATTGATAAGATATTTCAATAATTCAAAGTCACCAAATCACAAGATAAAGAATAGAACTAACACTGAACAAGTGAAGAACACTAGAAGTTACTGTTAACATCAGTATTCACTGGAGGAATAATTTTTTTGACTTTTTTTGGATTACTGTTCACGCTACAGTAATTTTTTTTCCTCTTTTGGTCAGATTTTGTTTTTGTAGTTTTAAATGATTCAAATCAGTAGATCGTGTGAGTATAAGAATACCCAATTATCCAAAGTTCTGATATAACTTGTAATNGCTGATTGGGCCACACGTTATTCAACAGTCAGAGGAGATAGAAGACTCTAAAAATTAGAGGATTAGAAAGGGGAAATGAAATGATTGTTAAAAAGAGAAGAAAATAAGAAATAACAAATCAATTAAGAAGAAGTTGAAGAAGAAAAGGGGGGAGGAAAATCAAATAAGGTATTACACCCCGAAAAAATTTTGGTAATTATTTGATGTTTGTATGCTATGTTAAGGGAGGTACGAATTGTATTTTCATTGTAGATGACAAGGGAAATGTGTACGAACAGAAAAGCAAAGATTATGTGAAGATCATAAGCAGGGGTCAATTTTAAACAAATATATCTCCCAATATATAATGAATTAGAAGCCTCATGACCTATAAAATTAAAGAACTTTGAGTCTAATTTTCAGAACATTAAACCTCTAATTAATCAAAGTTCGGAGTAACAAGTTATGAGCATTTTATTGAAGCACACTGAGCAGTGACGCGGGCATGACGCCCTATTTACTTAAAATTAGATTTTTCACTTGTAGAAAACATTTCCATCTTAATATAAATAGACAACTTGCGAATGATTCCATTTATCTCTGAATTCTAGCAACTAGAACAAAGAAAATCAAGGAGGAAACATCAAGCAAAGTTCAAGAAAATCACAAGACAAGTTGAGAATATTTTACCAAGTGTACTAAGGGCTGTTTTGGAGCTCATTTTGGCAAGGTTTTGAAGGTGGTTTTCTGCATTTCAAAATCTTTTTGGACTTCCTATATATCCATATTTGAGTAGGTATTGAAACCAAGAGGAAAGGTGAGGATTTCACCTCTTTTAAACCTCTCAAATTGCAAAGCGAAAAGCTGGAAATTGGAAGCTAAGTGAGCTACCGATGGACTGTTTGTGAGCTGAGTTTTGCTCATTTTCCATAAAAAGCTGTTTATTCTATTGGAATTATACTTCATATTGAGTAAAAGAGTTACAGTAGAACAAAGGTAAAATTTCCTCTCGTTTCTCCCTTAAAAGTTAGTGAAAACTAGTTGAGAAAATGGCTAAATGTTGTTGATGTTGTTGTGTGTTGTTGTTGCTATTGTGACTGCCTTTGGTAAGTTATTTTGGGCTGAATTTTATGCTACAGATTAAGCTTTTTGTTGTCCTATAAAACCACTTCATTAAGGAGGTTGAAGGCTGATCATTGAAATAGGAAATCAGCTGAATAAAAGTTCATCGGAGAAAGATATGTAAGGCGCCAGTCCATCGTTCTTTTAAGCACGATTTGTGAATTGAATGTGCCAGCAACCTCTTTACAAGTTTTGAGGCAGTATTTTAAGCTTCATTTAAGCATTTAAATTTTCATGTTTGAGTGAGGTTAAATATTGAGATTATGTCTAGCCCAAGTGAGACATTTAAAGTTGGATATCGTATTGATTGTTGTCGTATTTGTACATCGAGTTGGAGACCCCTCAGTGTGGGCATTGTTAGATGGTACATACTATATCTTATATATGTGTGTGATTTTAAATGTATTTAATGATCTGGTTGCTAACTAAAATTGGTGAAAGAGCTATGATGATGATGTGTAAATGATTTTTAGCCAAGTAAAGATGTCGCAAGCTATTAATGGTAAATAAGCTTATTGAATTAGGATTGCCTTGTTATGGTTTTCCTTTACTTATGTGTATGTTATAAAATATGCTAGGATAATGGGAGATTTCATAATCCCTTTCCCTTAAGCCGAACGACAAGCTACCGAGTCTCCGAGCTGTAATGTCCCTTTGAACATAATCTATCAATCTTGTTGAAACTCTTAGGTCATTCGCAGCTCCTTACGATTTATACAAGTTATGAATACATGCATTTAAGTTCTATTTTCTAGCTTTACATGTTATATGTACTCACTTGTAGTTATGTATTATAAAGGAGGCCTATGCAAACCATAGATTTAGTATTCGTCATTTCTATGCTATACGTGTTAAATTGACCCAGTACAACCGTATCGGCTCAATTTATGATTATGATTAAGATTTATTGATTTTACCCTATGTGGTACATTGGTTGGAGGTATTTTTATTTTACCCCGGTGTGGCACACCGGCTGGACAGATTTTACCCCGACGTGGTACACCGGCTGGAGGCATTTTTATTACCCCAGTGTGGTATACTACTGGATGAATTTTATATGGATTTTATGGTTAGCTTGCCGCTGGCATTTCAATTGTAGTTTTTATTGTGCATTAGACGGTTGTATTTACACTTCAATATTGAGTTATTGTTAAGTTTTGATTTTCAGGGTCCCAGGTTATTGCTATTCCTTATTTCTGGATCGATTATCATTATTATCTTATATGGTTATAGTTTTTATCCTTACATACCAGTACATTTTATTCGTACTGACGTCCCTTCATCTGGGGACCCCTCCTGCAATCATGTTGTAGGTACAGGCCGAGGCTTAGATCATCAGACACAATAGAGCTAGATTTCAGCAGAATAGTGGTATGCTCCTTTCTTCTAAGAGCCATGTCCTAGTTTTGACTATTTTGAAATTTGTGTACAGCATGGGTAGGCCGGGGCCCTATCCTGTTGCATTTCAGTTTGTTTACTCTGTAGAGGCTGATGTGGACTAGTTTGTATAGTAGTTTTGGTTGGGTAATTGTGTTGGTTTTCCATTGCTATGTTTAGCTTTATTGCAACCTTGTCGGCTTTCCAGATTGCTTATTCGTCATTATCGAGACCTTATGGGTCCAGTATTTATCTTGTGTTGTTGTGACAGGTGGCTTGGTTAGGCTTAGTATTACCATTTCAGACGCTATATAGTCGGCTTCTCGATAATTCATGGAATGAGCGTCAGTTGCACCCTACCCCAGTTTTAGGGCATGACAGACCTGGTATCAGAGCGAAGTCGTGTCCTAGGGAGTCCACAAAGCAGTGTCTAGTAGAGTCTTTCTTATAGGTATGTTGTGCACCATACTTATAATGAGGAGGCTACAGGACATCTAGGAATTGTTTCACTTCTTATACGAATAGTTCATGCTATAGGGCGAGGTCATAAGTGCTACGATATCTAAATCATGTTATTGTTTCAGAGTATGTCTGTGACAAGGAAGATGATAACGAGGTTGATTGGCACAATCGTTAGAGAGGGTACTAGTCACCCTCCAATGGATTAGGGAGACAGTTAGAGGCTTAGAGTAAGTCTCCTACCCTAGGTATTATAGTTCCTCCAGCACTAGGTATTACACTTCTTCCAACACCGGTTAGAGTAGTGGAAGATAGACCTCCAGCTCCTACTGCACCAGCAATACCTAAGGGAAGTAGAGTGGCAGACCCACCCACGCCTGTGGTACCTCCGGTTGTTCTAGAAGGACAAGGTCTTGAGGGAACTGTTCAGCTGTTGGCTCGTATAACTGTGGGTCAAGAGCATCTATTGGAGGTGATAGAGAGACATAGAGGATAGGCAACTTAGAGTTCTAGGGTCCGCGAGTTCTTGAGTTTGAGCCCTCCCATATTCACCGGATCAGACCCAAGAGATGATCCGTAGGACTTTATTGATCAGACATATAGGGTGTTAAAGGTGATGCGAGCTACAGTGACTGAGGAAGTAGAGTTGGTGTCCTTCAGACTACGTGATATTGCTATATTGTGGTATAAGGCTTGGGCTCGATCCAGAGAAGCTGATGCACCGTTAGCTGAGTGGGAAGAGTTCCCCGAGGCCTTTATGCACCACTATCTACCTCGGGAGCTTCGACAGGCTTGAGCTGAGCAATTTTTGCATCTAGAGCAGGGTAGTATGAGTGTGTATGAGTATTGCCTCCGATTTAATTCTCTTTCCAGGTATGCTCCGCACATGGTTCAGACGATGGAGGATAAAGTTCACCGTTTCATGTTAAGGTTGGGGCTTCATATAGGTCATAGATTTTTTGGGGGTATCTACTCAGGAGCGCATGGACATTGCACGAATTCAGGCTTTCGCACAGAGGGCAGAGGATTTGGTTCATCAATTACGAGATACTCAGAGACAGTAGGAGCAAAGGAAGAGAGCTAGGGCCGTGGGTCCTTACAGAGGGCCGCAGGGTGACCTAGGGGCTCAATCATCCAGGTAGTCAATTAGGCCTGTAGGGAGTGCCCTACCTCAATTTCAGGGACAGAAAAGAGACCAGGGCCCAACTCCATCTAGCTCTCAACGACAGGAGCGAGCGGGGAAGAGGATACCACCATTTCCACTTTGTCCTCAGTGTGGGAGATCTCATTCAGGTCAGTGCCGTCAGGAAGAATGTATGCTATCATTGTAGGTAGTCAGGGCACTTTATGAGGGATTGTTCAGATAGGGTTGATGCGGATCAGGCGCGATCAAAGTGATCAGCGGTTTCTTTGTCATCCTCTGTTTGATCTCCCAGACCTAATCCTCACTTGGCAACAGGACATGGTATAGGCAGAGGGAGAGAGGCTTCTAGTTTCTGGGCAACCCAGAACTGATTTTATTCTTTGGGTGGTCTACAGGACTAGGAGGCCTAACCTGATGTTGTTATAGGTACTTTGATTATTTAATCTCGTGCAGTATATGTCTTTCTTGATCCTGGTTCTACACTCTCTTATGTTACACTGTTGGTTGCAAGTAAGTTTGAGACAGTCCCTGAGTTATTATCCATACCATTTTCTGTTTCTACACCAATTGGCGAATTTGTGTTAGTTAGACAAGTTTACCGAAACTGCGTAGTATTGGTATGTGATAGATCAACCTTAGCTGATCTAGTTGATCTTGAAATGGTTGATTTTGATGTCATTATGGGTATGGATTGGTTGGCAGCATTTTATGCTAATGTTTATTGCAAAGACAAGGTTGTTAGATTCCATTTTCTCAACGAGACAGTCCGGAATGGCAAGGTAATGCCGCTACGCCTAAAGGTAAGTCTATTTCATACCTTAAGGCTCAGAAGTTAATATCCAAAGGCTGTATTTCTCACTTTTTTCGGGTAAGAAACTTGAAATGTGAGCCTACGACTCTCCAGTCAATTCCTATTGCAAATGAGTTCCCCAAGGTCTTTCTAGAGGATTTGCTTGGAATTCCTCCTAAAAGCCATATAGATTTTGCTATTGATCTACTTCCAGGTACTCAGCCTATATCAATCCCTCCTTACAGAATGGCTCCAGAAGAGCTAAGGGAATTGAAGGAGTAGTTGAGAGATCAACTCAAGAAGGGATTCATTCGACCTAGTGTATCGCCTTGGGGTGCACCAGTGCTCTTTGTGCGAAAGGAAGATTGGTTGTTAAAAATGTGTATTGACTGCAGGAAGCTGAATAAGGGTACGATTAAGAACAATAGTCCCAGATCAAGACACAGGACAAGGAGCCCCGAGAGACTCCAAGTCGACCCATGGCATGAACATATATCCAATTCAATCAAATAAAGCGGAAGGCTTAACATAATAAACATAGCGGAAGCCTAATCATAACATAACATCGAAATTGGAATTCACTTAAAACATGACATGCTAATCACTTCATACAGTCTGAAAGCCTCTATCACATCTGATGGGTTGATGGGAAAACACCCCCAACTAACTCGACAAGTTTGAAACTGAAAAATACAAGATAACTGATAACAAATGGTCCTCGAGAGATGAGGACTCACCACTAAAGCTGAATGCCAACTCTGGAGGACTGGCTAGTGATGGGGCTGAGTCTGAAGATCGAAGACTATATCATAAAATGATACAGCATAGAGTATACAGTCAGTACGTGGAATGTACCAAGTATGCAAGTTAAGTAAAATGGACAGTTAAAATATATAAAAGTTCATAAAAATAGGACAACATGATCAAAACATAAATATCATAATGCAAACGTACGGCTCAAGGTTTTCAAATCATTTGTAAATCATTCATAATCATAATCATAAGAGGAAAGCTTTATGAAAGATGACTTGAGCCAAAGTATATAATCATAACCATACATAAATCATGAGGAACAGTGGGAGATTCTTATAATGGACATATCCTATATGAGCACACATGGAGCCCAACCTGTAAACCCCTAGTTTGGAGGGCGTTCGTACCTTGCCAAGGGTAGAACCATGAAAGAGGTGTGATATCACAACAGAGGGCCCGTTTGGGAAAAAGGGATAGCATCATGGAGATCCCATTGTGGCTACGTTGGCGCGTAGTTCTGAGACTCCAGGCATGCTTGGACCTCAGGTCTACTCGGTGTTAAATAGTACTCCAAAAACATATATAGTTCTCATAAGATAATATAAATGAGATTCATAGGCTAGTTAAATTCATGATAATCATAAGCATGCTTGAAATATGTGAACCAGCCATGAAAGTAAGGCTCGTGAGTCGACCATAATCTTAAATCATAAATCATGAAGTTCATGCATACTTGTAAAACATGTATATACTTGATATTCATAAATTCATGATGAGCATTTGAGAGAAGTCATATCATAAGTCATAAATCATAATGGGTTAATGAACATCAAAATCAAAGTAGAATCATAACTTGATTTATCATAAAACATACATAATTGGGCAAGTTTGTAGAAAATTTAAATCCATAATTTTATAGTTGAAATAGTTGTAAAATCTGCCCATGATTCATAGAATATGAATTGATGCATGAAAGAGATTAACCCATCGATAGATCATAAGGATTTCATAAGAATTGGGATAAAACCTCATAAAATTATCAATAGAATTTCATGAATTAGGGAGAGATTGGGCATGGGTGTGAACAAATTCACCCATTCATAACCCTAAATACCTGATGGAATCTGATTCTATAACTCCTCTAATTTCCCAAGGAAGAATTAAGAAGAACTTGGAAGAAATTAAGCTTGATCACTTCTCTTGACTTCTAACTTTGCATGCATGAACGGGAATAGCCTAGAATGAACTTACCCCTCTTAATACTCACTATTCATATCTTAAAATGATGTAGTTTAGACCTTAGAATAAAAAGAATTACGGATAAGCCCTTATTAAATTCACAAAAGAAAACAGACTGCCAATCCCAACGAGGGACTGGACAAGTCGTTACCTCTGACCACAAGTCGTCGCCTCACTCGTCGAGTACACTGCCAAAGCTACACTTGGAACTCACCACGGGAAACATCACAAATCATTACTAGTGACCATGACTCATGGTCACCACTCGTTGACTCAACTGCACAAAACATACCTAGGCTCACCATGGGCCACACCACGACCCATGGTGCACCCAACGAGTCGTGGTGACCCACCCGTTAAATGCACTGCGCAAGTCTTCCTACCTGAACCTCCTCCCTGACCACGACTAACTCAATGAGTCGTGGGGCTTACCATGACTCGTGGTCATGTCCGTGGGGAATCAAAACCAGAAATTTCCAACTCAAGTCATACTCCTCACCATGAGTCACTTAACGACTCGTGGTCAACCTAACGGGTCACAAGAAGACTCGTTCTGTGACCTGGGGTAGAAAATTATGTTTTCTCCGTTTCAACTCCCGTGTCTGATCTAAGGCTTCCAGGGTATAACAAACAAGTACCCACTTCCCAAGATTGATGACCTATTTGATCAGTTACAGGGTGCCAGATGCTTCTCAAAGATTGATTTGAGATCTGGGTACCATCAGTTATTGGTTAGGGAAGTTCATATTCCTAAGACTGCCTTTAGAACTAGATATGGCCATTATGAGTTCTTAGTGATGTCATTTTGGCTTACTAATACCCCAGCAACTTTTATGGATTTGATGAATAGGGTTTTTAGGCCCTTCCTTGATGTATTCATGTTATCTTTATCGATGACATCCTGATTTATTCACGATCAAAGGCTGAGCATGCAAATCACGTGAGAGTTGTGTTACAGACTCTCCAGGTGCACAAGTTGTTTGCTAAATTTTCTAAGTGTGAATTTTGGATAACATCTGTGGCTTTCCTTGGTCATGTAATTACAACTGAAGGTATGAGACTGGATAGTCAGAAGATAGAGGCAATAAAGAGTTGGCCCAGACCCTTTAATCCTATAGAGATTCATAATTTTCTGGGATTGACAAGTTACTATCGCAGATTATTAGAAGGTTTTTCTACTATCTCCGCGCCATTAACAAAGTTGACTCATAAAGAAACTAATTTTCAGTGGTAAGAGGTGTGTGAGTGTAGTTTTCAGGAGTTGAAAGATAGGTTTACCTCAACACTTGTCTTGACTCTTCCAGAAGGTACTGAGGGTTTTGTGGTTTATTGTGATGCCTCCAGGATCGGCTTATGTTGTGTTTTTATGCAACATGACAAAAGTCATTGCCTATTCTTTGAGGCAGCTGAGCAAGCGTGAGCAGAACTACCCTCCCATGATCTAGAATTGGCAGCGTTGGTGTTCACGCTAAAGATCTGGCATCACTACCTTAATGGAGTACAAGTTGATATTTTTATGGATGATAAGAGCCTTTAGTACCTATTCCAACAGAAGGATTTGAATTTACGCTAGAGAAGGTGGTTAGAATTGTTGAAAGATTGTGATGTTAGCATCCTATATCATCCGGGAAAGGCAAATGTTGTAGCTAATGCGCTAAGTCGCAAGTCTTTTGTAGCTTGAGTCATATTTCGGTTGACAGGATTGAAATGACCAAGACTCTATAGCAGTTCATTGACTTACAGATTCGATTACTGGATGCTGAAGATGGGGGTGTTATTGTCCAAAACATAGCAGAATCGTCGTTGATAGAGGAAGTTAAGCAATAACAATATGATGATGCAGAGTTAGTCTTACTGAGAGATAGTATACCGCAACAAAAGCATAGCCTATTTGATTGTGGACCCGATTGTCACGTCCCTCCTTGGGGGGTATGACTGGCACCTGGTGCCCTGTTAGGACCTGAACTGCTAGACCCCTGAGCCTAAGCACATCTGGTGCCTGGCTGGCTCTATCTTAGATTCATGGAATCAACGGGCTATATAACGGCTGTAAATACAGCCTCTGGCCGACTGGTCTTATAGCCACCTGTCCTGTAATATCAGCTAACCAGAGTCACATTTATATAGGGAAACCTATGCGGGACGACAAGGCCACCATGCTGTCTAGTTATCTCTAACTCAATATAATGAATACTGAACATCTACGTGACCGGCAAGGTCACCACTACTATCTAAATACGGCC
>JACEIK010017034.1:3253-13628 GCA_018107945.1 Datura stramonium
AAAACTACTCTACACTACTATTAATCTACTCCTAAACTACATACTTACACGAGATTGGTAGATGAGAAGGGAATTTGCCAAACCCTAGATGAGTTCTCCCCTTTCTCCCTTCACTCCTAGGCAGTTTTCCAGAGTAAAATCGTGACCCCCATGGAATTAGGAGCTAAGGGTCCTATTTATAGTAAATGGAGAACATGCTTAATTTAGCCTGTCGTGGAACGGCTCCGTGTTACGGAGTGTATCGCGGAGCACTGCCTCCGTGACTCGGAGGCAACGCGAATGCTCACTGGAGTCGTACTAACTATACGACTAAGAAACTTGCCGAAGGAGGTTTAGCCTTAAGACACCTCGTAGGCAATTAAATAGCTCAACTTTCCTTGGTCAAACTCTCCCATGATCAGACACAACACAAATCCCCAACATCTTATAGCTTTCAAGGCACCTAAAACAACCCATGTATGAAAAACAAAGAAAAATTAATATCGCTAGCCGTTTTGATATATATCACAAAACTTCCAATTTTAACGGTAGAGAGGGTGTAGAAGTCCTTACATTCCTCAAGATGAAGGAACACCACGAATATATTGACACATACACCAAATTCCCTTGGAAAAACTCACCAAAACTTCAACTACTAAAGCCAAGAAGAGTTGGATGAACCTCACAAAAATTACTTACAAGATGACAACTTTAATTGGTGTTGGAGGATTGGATACTGACCTCAAAATATGTAAATATTATCTCCAATGGATAGCCCTCGAAGTGCTCTTGAATTAAAAAAAAAACTGATTTAGGAATCAAAAGTTATTTAAATAGAAGTGGGCATCGCCAAGTCGGCCATGGACGGGCGTGTCGCGCAGATCCGTGCGCTAGGATGCTTGTGTTGTGAAACCCTATACTCTAGCACACGTGTGGCTCCATGCGGCATTTTCCTGTGCACACATCTCTCTAGCCGACATGCTATTGTTCAACACCCGAGGCTGATTTTTCTTGAGCAAACTTATTTCCTTATTATTTCACTTTTGGGCAATATAAAAATGAAAAATTAGCCTGTAAAATTTATTTTCCCACTAAACCTATTGGCACCCGTTCAGGGGTATTTCATTTCATGTAGTGGGCACAAATTGATATGGATTTTGTGGTAGGCCTACTACCGATTTTGAGGAAGCTTGATGCTATTAAAGTCATTGTAGGTAGATTTACAAAATTTTCTCAATTTTGTTTTGAATCAGAATACATACTATTCAAGAGGTTATCCAAAATCTTATTTAAGGGTATGATTCATTTCCATGGGTGCTTATCTCCATTTTAGATAGAAGCACTCAATTCGCACGTAATTTCAAGAAGTTTGTGCGGGAGGAGTTGGATACTTAGGTAGATATTTGTATAACATTTTATTCACAAACTGATGGTTAGTTTGGAAATCTATTGAGGTATTTGAATATATTCTAAGGGCATGTATGATTGATTTCATAGGTCATTTGGACGAATATTTTGCTTTTGGTAGAGTCGTGTACGATAAAAGTTATCATTCTAGCATCCAGATGACCCCATTCGACTCTTTATATGATGGGAATGTCATTCTTCTATCAGTTAAAAGTTTTTGAGGTGCAAACTAGTCGAGAGATTTGTTGATTAAGGTTGAGTTGATTCAGAATAGGCTTCTCATAGCTTAGAGTTGATATGAGAGTTATGCAGATAAAAAAGGTTTGAGATTTGGAGTTCGTGCTTAGTGACAAGGTGTTTGAAGATATCACCTTGAGTGGTGATATTAGGTATGGGAAGAAGGGAAAGCTCAACCCTAGTTTCTTTGGCATTTGAGGAGAGCCTGTAGCTATTTTGGATTAGGTAGATTGGAGGACGAATGTGTATCTTAGTGGTGGATGATGTAATGATCCTCATAGTCATTTTGTAGTTTTAACTTGTTTTCCTTGTTTTCATAATTCCAATATATTTATTATATATTTTATGATTTGTAGAGATGAGTGACATAATTCTCGAGGTGATCAGATATTTTTCAGGAATGATTTTTTAGTTTTAGAAGTTTGAAGTTTTGGAAATTTGATCAAAGTAAACGTATTAGGCTAATGAGATAGAATTCGAGTTTTGACAACTTTGTTAGGTCCATAGGGTGATTTATGACTAGTTGGATTTTTTCCACAGATCTTGAGGCACTCGGGAGTGATTTGGATTGTTGAGTTAACTACTAGTTTTTTTTAAAGTTTAGAGCTGTCCAAGGTCAATATTTGGTCAAAATGACATAAACTCGACAATTTGATGATTCCAACAGGTCCACAACATATTTTATAGTCGAATTTTTACTATTGGTTTGTGTTGGGAGGTTTTGGGTGATTTCCTAGAGTCAAATAAGAATTTGGAGTTATTGGTGATATTACTGATATGTGGTTCCAAACATCCTTCTTCTTATTTGTGAGGCATTAGTCACATTCATGAAGAAGGTAAATGTTGATTTTTGCATTTGGACAATATCACGACCCGAGCATAGACCCCAGAAATGACACGGGACCTATAACCACGAATGACTCCAAGCTAACACATGGTACATGCATAACATAAGCATAAGCATATAACTAAGTGGAAATATTCATACGATATAGCATAAGCGAAAGTCTAAGATATCATAAAATGTATAAATTGGGACAACAAGTCAAACCGCTAAATATCTACACATCATAGTCTGGAAAGCCACTAAACATAAGATGAGTTGAGGGAAAAGCCACTAACTAGCTCTATGAAGTTTGTAACTGAAATGAATGAAAGTAAAGATAAGACAAAACTAATGTTCTCAGATGATGAGGACTCACCAACACAACAACTGAATCTAGGATGAAAGTGAATCTAGTAGCGGGGCTGAGACGGAAAATCCGAACCTATATAATGAGACGATATAGCATAAAAAGTATGCGATTAGTATTTTAAATGTATTGAGTATGGAGGATAGGTAAAACATGAGAGTATGGACAACATGCTGTAAATCATGATCATGAGATAGTCATAAAATATGAGTTTTTCATCATATTTTGAAGTATAATGACCCAAGATTTTGAAAATAAAATCATAAAGCTTAACATGTTTGAATCATAAATAAAACTCATAAACTGATCAATGCGTCAAAATACTATTAGTCATGATATCATAAAACATGAACATGAAGAAACATAAAAAAGATTCTCAAAACGGACATACTCCAAGTGAGCATCATGGAGTCCAATCTGTAGCCCTAGTTGGGAGGGTGTCTGATGTTGGGCATATTTCTATGCCCATTTGCCATGTTTTTACCCATCTTTTACCTTGTTTTGAGTTCATAATCCTTATTAAAAGCATAAATTCATGTGTTTGTGTTTTTTTTATGCTAACAAACCATTTGAGGTGTTTTGAATAGGAAACAAATAAAAAAGGACCCAAATTAGCTCAAGGTATGAAGATTTGAGAAGCAAAGAAATATGCAGCAATCTGGGGCTATGGCTGGTGGCTAGCACCAGGTCTCGAACTTTAGAGATATTTTATTCAACACCTTGGTGAGATGAGAGGCACGGTGCCATAGAGCATTCCAGACTTAGAGAAATTTCCCAAAATTCTGGTGAGATGGATGGGGCTGGGTGCCAAAGAGATCTTAGAGCTAAGAAATTTGACTAACACTTTGGCGAGATAGGTGGCACGGGGCACCCAGAGGATCCAGAGGTGTTGAAATTTGGATAACTCAATGACGAGATGGATGGTGAGGGGTGCCCGAGGCCAAACTTTAGAGGAGACTTGAGCCCAACTTGGGGCTATAGGCGGGTTGGCATGCCAGGGCCATCTCAGAGTAGAAATTGCTGATTTTAAAGCTAAGTGTTGGAGGAAGAAGCATCATTTGAAGGCTCAACTATATATATAGACTCTAGGACGTTTGTTAATCATCTTTTCATCACTTTTATATTCCATATATTATTTTTATGGGTTGTAAGTCGTTTGGAAGAGGAGACAAGTTCTACACTAGGTTTCTTCTTTTCTTCTCTATGTTACTTTGAATGATGATGATTCAGTCTTTGTTTTTCCATTTTTCTATGTGTTGCTAAACTCATACTCTACGATTTGGGCCATGGTGGATGGTTGATCTTTGATAGACTGATTTTATGCTAGTTTTGGTTCTTCATTATTTGTTGTTTATATTGTTTTAATTTCTTATTTATGAAACTAATCACCTTATAAGTAAATCTATTGTCTTTCGATTGAACTTGGGAAATGGAATCGAATGGGTTAAAGGTAAATATAGAACCGAAATTCAAGGTAAACACACTCTTTTGGTTGAGAAACTAATAGTTTAGTTCAAAACCAAGACTATTCATGTACTAATTGAATCTAAGTCTCTTAGTTAATACCTATTAAGTTAATTCCCAATCCAACGCACATCCACTAGTCTCTCCTCTTGCTATCAACAATTGTTTCTCCCTTTGCTTTGATTAAATTTTACATTTGAAAGTTGTTTAACGTATTCCTCCAAATTTTATTTTATTGTCTAGGCATGATGCATGCTTTTGTGAATTAATTTACGATGTTTGGTGAATCTAACATCCAATCCTTGCAGACTTGACCTCAATTCTTTTTTTGGTTACTTGTTTTGTGACGACCGTAGCCACCTCTCCAATGGGAGAGTTGTTTCTAAGGTTATCAAAAATGGTATCGTTGTCAAGGATTGGAATTTGATTTCCATTTGTTGTTTCTTGATTCATATTTGTGTTGCAACTTGTTTTCTTTTACTTTGTTTTATTATTTTTGTTAACTAACTAGGAGAAAGATGAGCCACGCTAGTGACATTGGTAGCGTGGATGGATTTATGGATGTTGAGGATGAGCCCGTTGCTCATGATGTAGCTGGTGCTATTCGCCTACCTCCAATGGTGGGAAATGTAGTGTTCCATGTCACTAGCACCATGCTACATCTCATCTGAATGAAGGGGTTGTTTGGTAATCTTGCTAGTGAGGATGCTAATCGGCATCTATGGAATTTCATCGAAATCTACCAACCACTCAACATTTCAAGCATCAGCTAAGAGTTAATTCTATTGAGGTTGTTTCCATTCTTTCTCACCGGGGATTGCACAGCTTGGTTGGAGGATCTACCTCTCGGATCTATCACATCATGGAACGAGTTGACGGAAGCTTCCTAGATAAGTTTTTTCCACCCTCTAGAATTCTATAATTGCCCGATTAGATCACGAACTTTTGCAAAGTCCTAGGAGAACCAATACACGAGGTGTGGCTAAGATTCAAGAAGAAGGTGTCCATTTGCCCAAACCATGGGTTGTCGAATAGAGTGATTTTAGAAAGTTTCTATCGGTCCTTTGATTCAATTAACAAGTCTATGGCAAACAATCTAGCTGGTGGTTCAATCATGGACCAAACCTTCAAACTTGCGAAGGCTTTGTTGGATAGAATGACAAAAACTAATTGAGCATGGCATACAATGAAAATTGAGGTATCCTCAAGTGCACCTTTAAAACACATGACAATTGAGATGAGACAAAGGATGAAGAGAGGGATGAGACCTTGGCTAAAATGATGACTCAAATGAAGTTGCTTGCTAAGAATATTATAGGCTTAGACACCAAAAGTGTAAATGCTATTGGAACCTAAGTGACTAACTCCTTTGAGAATAAATCTCCTCATGCTAGATTTGATAAAGAGTGCCAATATATGATGAGACAAATGTTGGGTTCTCGTCCAGGGTACCAAGGTGCAAACTAAGGCCCTTGGCGTCCTCGTGATAGAAATCAAGGTTGGAGAAGTCATGCTGGCCAATGGAGAGATTTTGAGCGTGAGAGAGAGGGTGATAGGTATAATCATTGAAGTTCAAATCCATACATACCTCCTCTACAGGCTTATGTGGCTCCAATGCAAATAAGTATGAGTGATCCCGGGAATTCAAAAATCGAAGAAATGCTGGCAGGGTGTTAAGAGATTTGAATCGACCGATAATAGAGTGAAAGAGTTAAAGGTTGAGGTATATACCTTGTTCAAACTAAGATATCTCACTTGGAATTAATTAAACACCTTGAGGAACAAATGAACCATCTATCTGCTTAAATGAACTTCCAAATGAAGGGCACTCTCCCTAGTGAGTAGTGACACTATGCCAAACCCGAAGAATGATGGACATTACATAGAAATCGTTACAAAGAGTGGCAAGGTAGTTGAGAATGCGGGTGATAAACCCAAAGAGGATGTTGGCACAATGAAGAGGGATGAGTAGTTGAAAGATGGGGTGCCAAGTGCACCTATGGTAATTGATGATGAGAATATAGTGGAAGAGAAAAAGGTTGATACTCCTCCTCAAGTTGTGAGTGATGATAAATAGGGTAAGAAGGCTCCAAGTGCTAAAGGCCAGGTGCCTAAATTTTCACCTCATTACCCCCAGCGGCTGATGAAAAAGAAAGAGGACAATCAGTTCAAGAAGTTCATTGATATGTTCAGTAAATTGTCTATGACTATCCCATTGGTAAATGCTCTATTGCAAATTCCTGGGCATGCTAAGTTCATTAAGGAATTATTGAAAAAGAAGAAGGTAGTTGAAGTGGGCACAATGGAGGTGTCACATAATTGTAGTGAAATTATGGCTAACAATTTAGCTCCAAAGAAAGAGGATCTAGGGGCTTTCACAATTCCATGCACCATTGGGGCGTATTTATTTAACAAGGACTTCAGCGACATAGGGGCGAGCATCGACTTTATGTCCCTTGTGATCTTTAAGAAGTTAGGTTTTGGCGATCCTAAACCTACTTCGATGAGATTGCTTATGGTGGATAGATTCAACAAATACTCGGTGGGGATACTTTTTGATATGTCGGTTAAAATTGATAAATTCATTCTCCTGGCGGATTTTATGGTGCTGGATTGCGATGTGGACCTCGAGGTGCCCATCATTTTAGGGCGCCCATTCTTGGAGACCAGACGTGCTTTAGTGGATGTTGAGCTAGGAGAAATCAAATTCAAAGCTGGTGGTGATAAGGTCACATTCAATATATGCAAATCGATGAAACCCCAGGATGAGTGTAGAGTTGTGGAAGTGATTCACGTGATAGATGAGTTGGGCGAGGTCCCTTATGAGGGGGTCGAGCCTTCAGACTCTTTTAACCCTTAAAGTGACATCGTCGAGCTGCAATGTTAAATCAAGTGCTTCTTGGGAGGCAACCTAAGTGTCTTTAAATTTCTTTTTATTTCACTTTTTTGTTTTTGTTTGTTGTAGGATTTCAGGAGGTTAGATTGTGGCAAAAAGTTGAAGGAAGGGAAATGAGATGCATGCGCTGGACCTATAAAATGCAGGTATCACTCTATAGAATGGATGGTAGTGCAGGTCATGTCCAGATTGCCTTGAAAAAAAGGTTCAAAAGCAAGGTACTTGTTCCTCATCTGCAAAAAAGCAGACTAGGACCTGCGGCACGCATGTGCAATGTAGGTCCCAGGTAGTGTATTGGCACATCTGATCCATAACTGCACTTGATATGTGTGTCACAGATTCGTATCTTTGGCCCCATGTGCAGGCGAAGATACAAGTATGATAATTTAAAATGGTTGACTACCTATTTGGCCAACCTGACCCATATTTGACCCCCGACCTTTCACCTTCCCCACCTTCTTCAAAACCCCAAATTTTCAGCCTTTTACCTCCATTTTCATTCCCTATTAAATCTCCACTTACTCCCTATTCACTCTATACACTTCCCACATTCCAAACCCTTCACTCTCATGTTCTTTCTCATTTTCTCATCGCCACATTACTCAACCACCGCAGCAGATCTAGGGTCGACAACACCATTGCCATTTGTATGAAGCTTGTTTCTTACTTACCCACCTTTTCTCACTCTATTTTGGTATTCTCTTTGGCTTAATTTTTAATTTTATTTTGATTGAGGAGTATGTAGGACAAGTATGGTAATCTATAATTCCCCATTCTCCTATTCCCCCATGTGTTCCTTATGATGTCTTGAAATTGAATTTTAGGGTGTATGTGGGTTGACATGAAATTGAAAATGTTTGGGAAAACTCTTGCTTTATTTGATGTTAGATGTTAGTATTAAGTTTTATTCCATGAAATATAGTTGAGGGTGAAGTTCGAGTAACCTGTTTGACTGTGATGATTGATTTTTCCCGATGATAGATTGAGTAATGTCTTTGTTAAGAGAAAATCATCGTTGCATCAAGATTGTGTTGATTATTTGGTGGGTTTAAAATGGAATTCTATTATACTTGTTCATTTTGATGAAAAGTGATCATGTTAGTGAGCATTATGTGTTGTTGTGAGTGAGAAGGACATTGATGGTAATGGTAAGAATAGTAACTCTACATTTCCTGATGATAGATGGGGTAACATCCTTATTAAGGGAAGTCGTTGAGTTGTTGTAGTTGGCCGCAGGGTACTTTTATGTTTGTTAGTATGCCTTTCAGGGAAGTCTGAGTACTCGTTAGATTTTGAATTGAAAATGGCTGAAATTTGAATTGGAAACCTCTAAACTAAGGGTTGAGGCACTTCTAAGCATATGCATGCCACATATGCTACTCTGCGGAATGCAGGTCCAACGCAAGTGGTGGTTAGGAGTCCCAAACTCATTTCGTGGTGCATGTGTTACATCTTCTCACTGTAGATCTCCATCTCTGAAACCCAGATGTAAATGCATCTGGCCAACTTAGTGGCCAGTGATTTTACTTTGTGTCTGCATCCTATCTGCGTTACGCAAGTAACTCGCAGGTGCACAAAGACACTTTCATGCTACTTTTTCCTTTATGAATTCCAAATCCTTTTCTTTTCAACTAATTGTAGATATTTTCTTTTGTGTTATATTAGCAAAAATACAAAAAGTTTTTTGTTCTGTTTCTGTGGCACTCACACTATTTTGCAGAAATATGTCTTCATCCAGGTGTTAGGATAAAGTGAAGGCTACATCCTCCAACAGAGACAAAAGAAAAGGCAAAGGCAAAGGCTCAAACACTCTAGTCCCTACAAACACAAAGGAAAGTCTCCATTTCTCTGTGGAGGGCATGAAGCCTTACTTCATCAAGTACCGGATGGCCGTCATTCACACCGGAGAAGCGCTTCAACCTGGTTGGGCTAGTGCAGGAGTTCCCTAACATCAACATACAATTTGCTGAAAGTGATTGGCTCCCTTTTTTGACGCATCTAGAGGTTACTACCCCTACTTGGTGATTGAGTTCTACGCCTCAAATCAAGAAAGGAAACACACTCGATGAAGCATTCGAGAAGAGTGGATGAGTTCCCGAGTCTGCCATCTGTCATGGTACCGGGGAAAGAAATTGATATCACCCATAATTTCATAAACTCTATCTACTAGAAGGACCCAATTACTCTAGGAATTGAATTTGCAGAGTGGATTGTGACCAAAGCCACCAACTCAAATGGGTGGATGGGATTATTGCAATTGGGCAGCCGAGTGGGCCACTTGGGTAGTGAAATTCCAAGGCAGGATATCCAGATTGAAGACAAACTATGGCTAGATTTGGTTTGCTCCTGCCTCATGCCATGTAAAAATGATCAGAAGGTGCAATTAAAGGCCTCCATCCTAATAGCTTGCATTATGTTTGAGGTGCATGTGAACTTCAGGGAAGTGGATAGTGTGCAGATTAAAGGAAAGCTCGACAGCCAGCTCTGTGCTAGAGCGAGAGTATGCTATTTTCATGATGATCGCTCATGCTAGGCTACTAGAGTAATTGAGATAGATAAAAAGTGGGATGCAGATGCTCCCCAAAGCAAGAAGCAGAGAAATCACTCATGGGATGTCACCGAGGATTCTTCGGCACATGAAACTGATAGTGCCCTATTGGAATAAGACCTCAATGAGCCTACTCTTGAAATGTCGGGATATGCTTCAGAAGAGGTGCCACCTCATGGATCTTCATCGCGACCTCCATTTTCCAGACCTAGTAGGGTCCAAAAGCTGGCTTATAGGACATATGCCCCTGAAAATTAGCTCACAAAGTTGACCAAGAATCTTACATCCATGATCTAGAAATCATTCAAGAATGATGAAGGATGTGTTTGACTGCCTTAACAAGTTGTGCTCCAGAGTGGACGTGGTCGAGGGAGCAGTTGCTTCTTATCGGGTGATTTGAGGGAGATGAAGGGAAAGGCCCCCTATCCAACACTGACATGAGCTTCTTAAGTAAAGCTATGGCTATCTCGCACACCACTCGGGGCCAAACTGATGAATTACTTAGGGGCCTAGAGGAGGATGAGGAGGACGAGCAAGAAGAAGATGGTGCTGATATTTCTCCAAGGTTGCAAGATGTATTATTGGAGTCCTTGGGCACAACTCACTCCCGCAGGGGAGGCGCAGGCTCTAGTGCAGAGGCAAATCCACGTA
>JACEIK010017035.1:0-10329 GCA_018107945.1 Datura stramonium
GCCCTCCCTCCGTGGCATGCTGCCATCGCGGAGGGGCTCTGCCCCGGCTCCTCCCGCGATGGTTCGACGAGTCATTTATCCGGTCTTTCCCCGGGCCTTTTCCTAGCATGTATGGCATTCAAAACTCTTAACCAAAATGCGAATAGGCCATCTACATGTCGAAAATTTATGGGGTGTGAAAAATCATCCTCTTGGGTCTCCTCCTCTGACCTAGTCTCATTTGCACCATCTCCGGATAGGGCCTCATTAGAACCTTCCTCAGCATTTGAGCCACTATCAAACTCTTGCAGTTGTTGACTGGCTCCCTCCTCAGACTGGGGAGCATTTTCCAGAGTCCAGAGGTAACATCGGCCTGAGGCTTGGCATGTGCCCTAGTGGTCCATGGCTCGTCAGTGTAATCAATATCAATTTTATATCCTCCATTAATCCACTAGGGGTACCCTTCTCCTGCTCAGTGGCTGAAGGCTCATCTACCAATGCCCTCCGGGAAGCAATTTTAGCTTTGGCCTTTTTTTCCTAGGCCTTCTTGGTTTCTCGCTTCTTAATTGTCATGGTACCTTGGTGGTACAATTTATACTAAAACTCATAGTACTTTTTTGCCCTTCAGTATTTTTGTATGACTCATTGTTACGGATCGTAGTTGGATTCTATGACTCGTACTAAGGATCATACTATTTCTTTTGAACTTCACCCTTTTTTGATTCTTGGTTCGACAACCAGGTACGACTCATAACAGCGCCACTTTTGATAACGCTCCAATCACACCCTAGTAATATATGATGCGGATGAGGTCAATAAAGAACCCAACTAGGTTGGGATCGATCCCACAAGGAATATGGTCAGGATGTAGAATAACACTAGTATTTATGCTTTCGGTACAATTATTCCCTAAAGGGGGGTTTTAAAGAAGTAATCAAATAATAATATTGTAAATTGATGTTATTTTCAAGTTTATGCAATTAACTAAGGAAGCGATCCCCATGGATTAATAACTACTTCAAGTGAATGCACTAATGATCTATCTGAATACTTATCCTGTAGATTAATAACATAGGTTCATCCAAACAACTATTCGTCTCTATGGGATGACAATACTCAATCACCAGATTAGGTCTCTTGAGTGTTATCACTTTAATATGTTATCAGTTTTTTCCAAATTAATTATAATGTGACTGCAGCTCAAGTTATTCAATATGATCCTATCATGATTTTAGTATAAATGTTTTCACAATTTTATCAGTATTATCTGATCCATAGACTCTCAGCAATTTCAGATAAAGTAGTTTTGACTTAGTCTTAGGGAATCAGTTTTCAAGCTATTATTATGTGTTTAGTTGGGAGTAGTACTTAGCACTGAGTAGGCTGGGGTACAGTGCACCCAGGTCTCAGCATTACGTGCCACCGTAGGTTATTAGCCTAAATGGGCACCAATTAGTGATCATATTAGTCATTCCTTCATAGCCTGGCAAGGTATATTAGGTCTTATCAATGAGGTGTATACATCAAATTCCATGAGCTCACATGGTTATATGTCTGTTAACAGACTCTCCCACAGTACACTACAGTTTAGTCACAGTTCCAGTTATAGTTACAGACTTATCTTTCAGAGCATGTGCATGACCCTTAAATAAGTTTACTTAAATTTCCAATATTTTTAGACTCCTATATCATATCAGTATTTCTATATCTTGAATAGGGTCATTGTACTTCACTTCAGTTTATGCATCAGTTATGCTTTCCAGACTATTAGTATGATTTTATAACTCAGTTGTATATCTTATATAATTAATACATTCAAAGTATTGACTACATATTTCTTGTGTTGTATCATTTTATAATATCGATTCAAGTTCTCAGACTCAGCACGCGGTTAGACACACTTCGAAACTTGATCAGCGATTATTGGTGAGTTCTCATAGGGTTAGAGTCAAGTTTTTTTTAGTTGGTTTGTTCTTACTTTCAGTTTTAGACTTGTAGAGCTATCTGAGGACTTGTCCCAGTAGCTCATCAAATAGTAGAGGCTTTCAAATAGAGTATTAGTGTTTTCAGCTTATGACTTAGTATTTATCTAAATATGCTAAATTTAGTTATTTCATTGTTTATAATATTTTTCTTAAAATTTCAGTTAGCTTCTTCTCAATCATCAATAAATCAAATCTTACTCAAGGCACCTTGTCGTGTCCAGGGTGTATACTTGGATAGTGATACAACATCATGTGTGTGTTTATATTACTACTAATATAGAAGAGACAAACTTGAGAATCTTAGGTTCAACATGTTTGCCTTCAAATATATGCTTGGTGAAAACGTCCAAACTACACCCTTCAGTCGTTGTGTCAAAACAAATAACCCGACGGTGTCGGGGTCGAATACCACAAGGAATGACAGTTGATCACATAATAGTCATTTATTAAATTGAACTAATTCGCATCAAAGTTTCAAAACAAATAAGAGAAAATTTTGGGGATTCACGATTTATGAAATAAAATATAGAATTGCTAAAACAGGGGCAAAGTATAGGAAAGAACAATGGAAAGACTACTAGGGGTGTGATATTGATAAGGGCTTCAATGGGTAGGAATTATGAATTGCTCCTATCTTTACTCAATAATATGATTAGTTGTGGATTAGGTGACATCTTAAGTTTCTCAATCAATTAGATGTCTTATACATTGGGTTCTCTCAAATATTCAAGGTTCATCTTCACAATAACCACATAAGCTTGGGTATGGATTCACTATTTCTAGCTTCAATCCTTAATGGATGTGTAATAATTGGATTTGACTATGTCTATCCAAACCCCACATAATTATCATCCCAATACCCATTAGTGTTTCCTCACTCATACCTTAATTTTCTTTTCCAAACAAAATCAAAGTAAGGAAATACAACCCACATCTGCAACTAAGAATTTTCAACTTAAAATTTAGAGGAAACACTAAAGTCATACTAATTAAATAAATCTAAAATGAAATACACAATTAACCAACCCAAATCAACCCCAATCTTTCACACACACCTAGCAAAGAATTTAGCTACTAATGTAAGTAAAATAAGAAATTGATTAATCAACAATTCAATATTTATTCACAAACTTGAGTAAAATAAATTCAAGCAAGGTATGAACTCCAATGAAAGTTTCTACCTTCACAATGAAGAAGATGACTTTCTCTTTCTACTTCTCTCTATTTTCTATACAAGCCAAAAGAAAATTCAATAATTATTATTTCTAGAAAAGAATATTTAAGTGTTTTATGAAAGCTGCAAAAATAGGGTACTCATTTGTTCCTCTTTTTCCGTGTTTGATATTTTTTCCCTTGGCTGATGGGCCTCACTTGCAATTCACTAGAGGTTCACTAGTGCAGGTTCGCCAAATGCCAGTCATCTAGATCTGAAGGACAGTTAGGATTTTTGGCTCTTCGGCGCTAGCACCAGCGATTTGTCGGTACAGATCCGTGGATCATCGGTTAGTCCCAGCTCCTGGCAGTAAATTCTTCAACACTCAAGCGTTGGCACCATTGGTTTGTCGATGCTCATCTGTGGTCCGCCGGTCACCAACCTTCTTCCAGACAGCAGGCAACTGCGATCAATCTGGCATTTCATCGGTGTCCTCCAGTAGAGTGCTGGTCATCAACTTTATTTCTATGCGTTTTGCTCAATTTCATGCTTTTCTTCAATCAAGATAAGTAATTACAAGTACCAAAGAGAAAAGGCATAAAATCCACCTAATTGACTTGAAAATTAAGCAAAATCTCATGTTTAAGAGCCTAATGAGGTGGTAAATTACCAACTCATCAAATCCCCAAACTTGAACCATTGCTTGTCCTCAAGTAATGCAATTCTTTTCAATTGAGCAAATGGATAGCATGTCAAACATGAATTTATGCATCAAGGACGAAGGAACCTAAGACAACCCAAAAATGCTCACCAACTCAAGGAAAAAGAGAAACAACTCCCCCTAAAAATGTGAAAAATTTTCAAGAGGTAACCACAATGCATGAGCATGATTCACAACCGCTTTCATTTTGCAAATCAAGGGCATGGTTTATCCAATCAAACACACATAGCATCTCAAATCATAATCATTTTGCATTCAAAGCTTGCCTTGAAGATCACACTGCTCATGCCTCAATCACATATTTACATCAGTGCAAGCATATCCTCAAAGGGAGTAATGCCACTCACCACAAGAGAGAATCTCCTTTCTTTATCATAAAGCAATGCACACACAAGGAATTATAGAATAAGATGATCACACTAACTCTCACAAAAGAAATCTCCATGCACACCACTTGACCCATAGGCTTGCCCTTCGTGTAACTCGCCGCTAATGTAGAGCAGCTACACTCAGAATAAATTAGTACTTGTGGGTCATGATGAAGGCTAGGGGTAAGGGTAGGACAAATATTTAGCTCTAGTGGATATAACCTCCTTAATGCCTTTTTGTGAATACTTTTATCCTCCCATCCAACTATTTAGATTACTCCACCTTATTCCTCATTTTTTTCATCCATCTTCATCTTTTATTTCTCAAATGTCCTCCTTGTATCTCCTTTGTCTCTCACATTAAGCCTCATCTAAGTAAGAGGAAACACCATTTCTCTATTCTTTTTATCTTTCGGTGATTCAAGGTTTCTCAACCCATCATTTCATTCATTTTGATCACAATTTGGTGCCACCTCACATTTAGGCTCATCATATTTCTCCTTTTCTTGTAAACCCCCAAACTTAGGATTTTTGCGTATTTTTCATTGATTTCCTTATCTCTCCCTATGTCTTAGGCTTCAATACCCCTTTATTTTCATTCATTCATCACTAGCAATTAGGGAGGATGGGTACCAAAGAAGAGGATTACAAAAGGGACATCGGCTTGTAATGTGGTTTCCAAGAATAAATAGTCTAAAGGCTCAACATTGGCTAGCAACGGAAGACATTTTCGGAGGTCATTTTGGGTGAAGTGACTAATCAAACAAAAGCCTAAAATCATGTTCTAAGTACAACTACATCTAGGATTTCGCCTTGAGTCACACTTAGGAAAAGTTCTAGACAAGAAGAGATGCATGAGATTCATTCAAATGACCTTACCACACAAGGAATCACACCTAGAGAGTTCACTAAAGTCATTATTATCACAAGATTTTAATTCAAGACAATAAAGCATGCGAATCTACAAGCCAAACAAGGAATATGCAATGTATGACAAGAGAGAACTACATTTCTCATTTAAAATGCCCATTTTTCTTTCAAATTCATTTTTTTCATGCCACACAAAATTTTTGGTGGTACCTCTAAAAAATAGTTCCACAAAAGACTTAAAGAAAAACATGGCATTCTCCCTTAAGAGAGTCACCTCACAATCTATCATTGAAAAATATCAACCCCGTTCAACAATAAAAAGAAATGAAAAATAAATTGCTCCTTGGGAAAGAACCATGGTATGAAGAAAACTCTTGAAATATAATTACTATTTACTATTTACAAAGGCGAAAATCAAACTTGGGTCACGAACTTTGGGCAATACAAACAAAGAGAACCACTCATTGGCACTAACAACAAAGACAATTTTTCTATTCATCCATTCACAAATTTAACAAAACAAACAGCACGACAAGGGAAATTATCAAATATAGTTAAAATGAGCCTAATAAAGGCTCACAAATCCTCGAAAATCAAAAACAAAAAGTCCGACAAGGGCCACATCAAATCATAAATAAAACAAATGACCACTCCCAAATGAACACTCATCCCACCCCCAACTCAAACACTACATTGTCTCCAATGTAAGCATGCAAAACAAAGAGGGCAAGAACTCCCTGAAGTGGTCACTGGTCATCATCCTCATCATCATCCCCATCTTGTCCTTCGTTGCCCAAATCCTTTACCTTATTCCCCAAGCCCTCGAACAAATCGTCAATGGGGCATGGGACTATAGAAGGGGCAGCCATCGCTGCATCAAGGGCGCTCATGTCAGGCATCTCCATGGTCTCCGACTCTTCCACTCCCTTAATTCATACTAGAGAGAGGTAACAGCCCCCTTTACGACATCCACCCATTTTCATATCTTGGTCGGACTCTCGTACATGGAATTCATCTCCTTTTTACCATTTGAGCAATAAGGGCAAGGAGACTTCAAGCCAACTTCTGAAGTTGGCTCTCATGAGAGTTAGCCATCTCCACTAGCCTGTGGAGACTACTTGGTTGGAAGGATGTTGGAGGGGGTGAGGTTCTCATAGGAGGGGCTTCTCCTGAAGCTTGTCCATATGCCTCTGGATATGGAATATTAAGATCGAGATCCATGGGGGTTTTCTCAAAAACATGGAAGAAGGATCCTTCTGGGACATCAAAAGCTTGCATCTTCTTCCTCTTACTCTTGGGAGCATCCGCATCCCGTTTGCAATCCACCGTAATGACATCGGTAGCGGAGCTTGGGGCTTCATCTGGGAACATGGGCACTCCAGCTTGCAGGCATAGCTGAGATATGAGCACCGCATATGGTGTTGAGGTGCCAGCTTTCCTAGATTTTCTCTTCATTTGTACAGCCACAATTTTCTTGAAATTTATGGGGACCCCGATCATGATGCAGGTTATGAGGATAGCTGCTTCCAAACTGACCCACTGCTCATTGTTGGAGGGTATGATATGGCCATAGATGAAGTTCGACTAAAGCTTAGCCTCAAACTTAAGATCATGGAGAGAAATATCGCCACCCATGGTGGCCTAGAATGGCGTGTTTGAAGCAATAACCGGAGCTATCCAACTGAATTAGTTCTCCTTATCCGCAATTCGCATTGTATATTCTGAGCCAATGTCAATCTCATCCTCCTAGAAGAGAGAATTAATGACCACTGGAGTGATGTCGAGCTCCACACCTCGCACCCGAACACCTTAACACTGTGATACATACTCTCCTGCCTGGCTTGGTAAGAGGCATAAAATTCTGGGATGAGGCTAGGGTAGGAATCTGGGAGTGGATTGGTGAAAGTGTGCCATTGGAGGTTATGTAACTGAGTGGTGATGTTGGGGAGGTCACCTCGTAGCCCCACCAAGTCAAACCGCTTCTCAATCGTGATTGAGCGGCTCTTGCAAATGGCCTAATTCATGTCGGGTACACAAAATATTATGGCATCTCGGGAGTTGGTGGTTTTTGTGGATGCCTTTGCTTTTCCCTTTCCTTTGATTGAAGAGGAGGTTGGGGCCTTGCCCCTGCTTGGGCTCCTAGATGAAGAAATATTTTGAAAAAACCATGTTAGTGCCAAACATCCATACTTTCTTTTTGTATTTTTGTGTAAGAGAAAATAAAATAAAATGAAGATAATAAAAACTAACATCTATCCTAAACTAAGGCAAGGAATTAGAAATTTTGGATGACAAACAAGTATAATTTCCTAGATGTGTAGTACTGGTAGTGTCGGTGAGACACTGGCAAAATGCAGATGGGGATCCGCATACCGCCGATTGTCCACCGGACTAAGATAGAACACTGGGACTTCCAAAGTCATTCGGAAAGACAACGGCATTTTTCCGGTATCGACTCATAGAAAACTGGTGTAATGCAGGTCTGGGATAGTGGCCTGAAGCCCTAAGCCTGGCCTGTGTTTCCTCCGGCGTTTTGCCGGGCCTAACCGGTGATTCCTCGGTGGATGCTTGGTAATTCCTCCCAGACTTAGAAAAATGGCAAAACACTCAGATTCAAAACTCACCCACTCAATATAGCAATAGAAAAGCAAGTAAAATTTGATAATTTATCCTTAAGAAAGACGTCACTCCATATATCATCGGGAAAATTGTGCCTTTTAAGTACACGTGGGATTACTCATACTTCACCCCCAACTACAATCAATCACACTAAGAATCAAGAATTTTGGCTTGAAGAAGACCCATGTTAGCATTCAACATTATAACACTACCCTCACATATCCACAAAATGAATAATAGAAAAGTACCACAAGCACAATCATGGGGGTAATGGGGAGACATTAGTGGGGACATTTCGATGCTCATATGCCCAAAATAATTCATATTTTACCAATCAATGATCAAAAATATAGTAAGAATGTCATACCAATTGGATTAGAAATCACAAAGATTAGAAAGATCATAGCTTGCACAAAGGAGCTACACACAACTTTTTCTTGCCTTGTGTATTTGAGAATAGAGTGAGTGGTGATAAAAATAGGGAAGGAAGTATGGGTTTTATAGGAGAGAAGGAGTGAAGGGGATTGGCAGGTGAAAAGGTGGGTTTAATGGTGGGAAGGTGTAAAGGTAATATATGGGGAAGTTAAAAAGGTGTAATGGGAAAGTGGGAAGGTGGAAGAAAGGGTTTATGGGGATTTGGAGGGGTTTTGACCAGTATTTTTAAATTCTTAGGTCAGGTCGATCCATGAAGCAGTCAAAAATTTTTAGAAGATGAACTTACCTGCACCTATGCTTAACTGGTGGTCTCCGGTAGGAACTGGCGGTTCGCCGAGTCAAACGTTGGTGCCCAATACCTTTCCAGTTCGCTGGCAATCTACAGGAGATTGGTCGGTGAGTTGCAGATTTACACCGGTGATTCACCGGTTGGATCACCGAATACCCCTAAACTTGCAGGTGCACTTTTTGAAGCCGGAACTTCACCGGCAGTTTGTAGATTAATATCAGCATTTCACTGGCAAGTCTCCAATTTCCTCTCTTCTATCCCCTACTTCTGTTCGGTACTTGTGACAGAGCGGCATTTTGCATATTGACACTGACTTTTCGCTGCCGTGTCTGCCCTCTTTTTTCTTTTCCATTGTTTGTGCATCCAAGATACCTACAAAATCAAAAACAAAATAACATCAAAATGCTCAAGATAAAAATGCTTGGGTTGCCTCCCAAGAAGTGCCTTAGTTAACGTCATGGAACGACAGATACCTTCTCAATTTTCAACATTCTGGAGGATCATCCTCCACTTCACTCTCATCATCAAAAGATTCATAATTCTCTTCTTCCCCATCGAGAAATGCCATGACCTTGCACTCATCCGGAGGCTTGATAGGCTGGCATACATTGAAGGTGACCTCGTCACCACCTACCTGGAACTTCAGCTCCCCAAGCTCCACATTAGTTAAAGCCCGTCCTATTGCTAACAAAGGTCACCCCAAGATGATTGGCACCTCGATGTCCATTTCACAATCAATCACAATGAAGTTAGCTAGGAGTATGAATTTATCCACCTTCATAAGAACATCGACTAGAACTCTAACGGATTGCTTCATTGACCTATCCACCACCAATAGCCTCATAGAGGTAGGTTTGGGACTCCCTAGCCTGAGTTTCTTGAATATCATGAGAGGCATTATATTGATACTAGCACCGAGGACACAAAGATCCTTGTTGAACATGAACACGCCAAATATGAAAGGAATGGTGAATGCCCCAGGGTCATCACGTTTTGGAGCAAAGTTTCTAGTCATGATAGCACTACAATGATGGGTCACCTTATCGGTGCCCATATCCACCACCTTCTTTTTCTTCAAGAGTTCCTTCATAAATTTCGCATATCCTGGCATTTGAATCAAAGCATCCACCAGTGGTATGTTGATAGATAATTTTCTAAACATTTTAATAAACTTTCACAACTAATTATCCTCCTTTTTGGCCAACCACTATGGATATGGCCGGGGAACTCTCACTTCATGATCCTTTTCACTTGGGGCTTTCTTGCCCGCATTCACTTGAAAATTGTTTGAGGGAGTTATGTCAACATCTCCCTCATCTTCACCAACATTTGGTGCTTTTGGAACTTCATACAACACATCATCATCAATTGCCTTCGGAGTATCAACATCCTTAGGATTCACTCCTACAGTTTTCAATATCTAACCACTCCTAGTCATAATTGCCATGCAATGGACATATTTCTTTGGGTTAGGGACAATATCACTAGGAAGTGAACCCTTCATATGGGGGTTCATTTATGCAGACAAATGGTTCATTTGTACTTTGAGGTGTTTGATTGAAGCCGAATGGGAGCTCATGGTTTGGGTGAGGTTAGACACCTCCCCTTTCAACTCTCTAACCCCACTATCAGTGGATTCTACTTTCTTTAACACTCAGGACAACATATCCTAGATCTTTGAGCTTCCTACATCACTCACCCTGAGCTGTTCTTGGGGTACTTCTGCTTTTAGAGGAGGTACGTAAGGGTTGGAACTTCGGTGTTATCACTCACCTTCGCGATTTTGCTCTTTATTACCCCATCGATCATTTCTCTCCCCCATCCAAGATTATCACTATTTCTCCAACCTTGATTCTCCTCGCTTGGGCGCAAGGGCCTTGATTGGCACCTTGATACCGAAGGAGAGAAAC
>JACEIK010017036.1:0-13625 GCA_018107945.1 Datura stramonium
GACTTAGGTGTATTTATGTGGATATGAGGCATTTTTCCTTTGATTTCAGGATAAATGGGTGTTGGAACAATAAATTGAAAAAGGAAGCTAAAAGTGTGCAAAACAAGCCAAAAAGTGCAGACCACAGTATGATTCATAGGATGGACCTATGAGTGGTACTGAGGGCCTTGATCAAAAGTTGACAGTTTAACCTGGAAGACTGAACTTATGAGACTTGTCACGGATCGTACAATGATGGTACGAGTCGTGGTAAGCCAATCATGATGAAATCTAGAAGAATTGCACAGGAGACTGATTCTCAGTACGAGAGCACCTTACGACCCGTAAGACGAAGGTACGAATCATACCATATCGGTCGTGGTGAAGTTCAGAAAAAGTTCAAAAGATCAGGCTCAAGGCACGAGTGTCAATGTAAAAGTCGTAGAATGTTGGTGCGAATCATACCTTGACCCAACACTTAGCCAAAATTCAGCCAACACTCCAAGTCACGAGTGGATGTCACGATCCGTGAGAAGCCCCTACGAGTCATAGGTGGACCCGTGATGAGGTCGGCAGCGGATATGGAAAGCAGTCCTGTTTGTTTAGGAAAAGGATTCTTGTGTCTCTATAAATACTTTTTATGTTTTATTTTTAATAAAGAACGATGAATAGACATAATTCTAGTAGGAAAACATTGTAGTAGGCAATTCTACATCATCGGAAGAGAGAATTGGGGTTGGTTCAACTGTTTGATCAACTTTTTCTTGAATTCATCGTGTTCTTGCTACTTGTTATTCAAGATTTAATGGTTTAATTGAAGGAATTGTTTTTCTCAATCATCTTTGTAAGTATTGTTATATGTTTTCAATCATGAACACAAATCGCGACCTTGCAACTATGAGAGGCTAAAACCTCCATAGCTAGGGTTTTGGGAATCATGGTGGATTAAATAGTTAGGGTTGCACAAAGTGAGTCTAAAACCAATACTAAATACTTATATTGTATTCTCTTAATCTTTAATGATTCTTAACAGTGTAAAACATTAGGAAGTTCCTAAATTCTTTACTTGCTTTGGTCGAAGAGGTAGAGATTAGGAAAAGAGAATTACAACGGAGCCTTGATCTTGATGATCATTGTATTAACTTGAGTTGTGGTCGCATGATAGTTATATTTCTGGAACTTAGTTATAATGGTTAGTTTGCAAAACTCATGATACTTGGTCGAGTAATTGAGGATAGTCATTCAATAGGGATTGGTCCATCGTTTGAATGAATCTAAGTTACCAGTTCTGTAAGTATTGGTAAAGATCACGAGTGTATACCTAAAGTTGTTATGAACCCATGGGGAACACAAACCCTAGTTGTCCTTTAATTATTGATTTACAAATATAATCTTGACTGCTGTTTAGTTTTATTATTGCTTTTTATTAGAATTCCCCCATTGTGAAGTAATTACCGTACAAGTTCATCTACTGACTGTAATCTAGATCTTCCATATTTCCTGTGGGATCGACCCCAACCTCTAGTTGGGTTATTTATTGACAACGTCTGCTTCACAATTCAGTTGGAAGTGTGGTTTGAGCATTATAAGTGGTCCCGACTATTACACTCAAGTGGTCAGAACCATTCAAAGTCTTGTCAGGACGAAGGACGCTATCATGATATCGATATAAAGCTGAAGGCCCCTTGGGGTCAGGGGAATATCACAAGAAAGGTCCCAAATAATCTAAACATACCTATGTTGGCACGTAGTTTTGAGGCACAGGGTTGGCAGACCCTTAGCCTACTCGGTGCTAGACACTACTCCTAAAAACATACATATGCTCTCCATCGTTTTTCAACGAAGCTAAACCATCTTGTAATGAAGAAGCTGAATCATAACAATATATGTAAAAATCTAAAATCATAACACGAGGAGTCTTGACTCAAACCATACCACAAGCTGCGATGAGTTGGAGTCTAGACTCCATAATCCATCTGGTAAGCTAATAATAGGTTAAAACCCCATAGATGTATCAACTTATAAATCACATGAAATTGAAGATGGATTGAGTATGGGAGTGGGTGGATACACCCATTCATAACCCTACATACTTGAGAAATTTTGATTACACAACTCTCCTTAAAGCCCAAAGAAATTTGGGGAAGAACTTGATGAATCCTAAGCTTGATCACTCTTAGAAACTACTAGGCTTGCATGCATGGAGAGGGATAGGCTTTTGAATGAACTAAATCCTCTTAAAACACACTTATCTGAGCTTAAAACGACGTAGTTTAGGTCTTAGAATCTTAGAAGTTACCGATTTACCCTTATTAAATTCACAGGAATTTGGCTACTTTCCAGATAAACAACCAATACAACAGGTCATCCTGAGCTCCAATGAGTCGTTACTCTACTTGTTGTTTCACTCCATTTTCTAGTCTCAGGTCTTCTACCACGACCGAACAGGACAAGTCGTTACCATTACCAACGACTCGTTGTTTCCGTTCATTGTCACTACTGCTCACTTTCTGGAAATCCTCCCAATGGAACCATACCACGACTCGGTATCTCATACAATGGGTCATACCGTGACTCGTTCCGGCCATCCTAACAAGGACCACCCTCAAAGCGAATCCCTTACCATGACTCTTTATGACAACCAACGGGTCGTCCTTAGACCCGTTATTTTTGAGTTTACCTCTGCAGACCCTCACCACGAGTGCCTCCATCAAGTTGCTAGACCTACCAACGACCCGTACCACGAGTCGATCTCAGAGAAATCTTATATTTTTCTATTGTTGTTATTTAAACATCCTGAGTCTAGTCGTAGGCACTTCTGGGATATTAAAATATCTTCCCCCTTGGAAACATTTGTCCTTGAATGTGAATGAACATACTGAAACTGGGAAATATAACTATCATCTCACATACTGAAAACTGATGGAGTGATTGACTCCGGACTGGAATACATGACTGAACAAAACTCATGAATTACACATGCATAAATTAACATGAAAGAAATTGGGACACATGAACTGAACATGAAGTTGAATGGAGTACTAAGGAGGAAATTGGTGCCTCAAGTTGTAGCTGTGCCAGAAGGGAAAAGGTGTGGATATTTAGCTATCATATTTTCTTCGGCTTCCCATGTAGCTCCCTCAACATGCTGGTTCCTCCACAAAACCTTGACTGAGGCTACTTCTTTGTTTCTTAGCTTTCGAACCTGGCGATCAAGTATTTCCACTGGAACGTCCTCATAGCTAAGGCTATCCTTCACATTACACAGTTTATCGGGACAACCAAAGTCGGATCACCCAAGCACTTCTTTAAGAGTGACATCTGGAACACCGGATGCACTAAAGCCAATTCTGAAGGCAACTCCAACTCATATGCTACCATGCCAACCCATAATCCGGTATGGACTAACATAACGGGGACTGAGTTTCCCTTTCTTTTTGAATCTCATCACTCCCTTCATGGGAGATACCTTCAGAAACACCCAATCATCAACTTCAAACTCAAGTTCTCTCCTCCTCACATCCGCATAAGACTTTTTATGAGCCTGGGATACTTTCAACCTTTCCCTTATAAGTTGAACCTTCTCCATAGCCCCATGGACTGAATCTAATCCTATCAGTGCATCTTCACTGACTCTAAACCAACCAATAGGCGATCTACATCTCCTCCCATAGAGAGCCTCAAATGGAGCCATCTGAATGTTGGAATGATAACTGTTATTATATGAAAACTCAATGATAGATAAATGATCATCCCAACTACCTTTGAAATCAATCACACATGCCATCAACATATCTTCAAGAGTCTGAATGGTCCGTTTAGCTTGACCATCTATTTGCGGGTGAAATGTTGTGGTAGGCTTGACCAGAGTACCAAGTCCCTTTTGAAACGATCTCCAAAATTGGGATGTAAACTGAGTACCTCTATCTGATATGATGGACAAGGTCACTCCATGCAACCAACCTAACTCCCCAAATATACAACTTAACATAATCCTTCATTGAATCGGTAGTTTTGACCAGTAGAAAATGAGTTGCTTTAGTCAACTTGTCTACAACAACCCAAATAGAGTCATACTATCGACAAGTACGAGGCAACCCCATAATGAAGTCCATATTGATTCCAAGTAGGAATGCTAATGTCTGAAGCACACCTCTGGGTTTTTGATGCTCAATCTTCACTTGTTGACAATTTGGACACTTAGCCACAAATTTTGCTATGTCCTTCATCACTCCATTCCACCAATAAACTTCCCGTAGGTCAAGGTACATTTTGGTGGCACCTGAATGTATAGAGTATCTGGAACCCTGAGCCTCATGCAACATTCGCTCCCTTAAGTCATCAACTCCTGGTACACACAAATGACCCTAATATCGTAGTACCCCATCTCCCCCTTGGGAGAAGGCCTCCACCTTCTGATTCTAAACGACTTCCTTCGGATTTACTAAAATAGGATCCTCGTCTTTCCTAGCTTTGACCTCGGTCACCAAGGAAGATTCTGATCCATTTTAAACAATAACACCACCATCTATCGAGTCATCAAGATGAACTCCTAGTCGTGCAAGCCGGTGCACATCCTTCACTAACTCTTTCCTTTCCTTATTTACATAGGACACACTCTCCATAAAAATCATGCTAAGAGCGTCTACCACCACATTACTTACCCAAATGATAAAGGACACTCACATCATAATCTTTCAAAAGCTCCAACCACCTCCTCTGACGTAGATTTAAATCCTTTTGGATGAACACGTATTGTAAGCTTTTGTGGTCTGTAAACACATCCAAATGGACCTCGTGCAGATAGTGTCTCCAAATATTCAAGGCAAATACTATCGCCGCCAACTCGAGGACGTGAGTCGGATAGTTCTTTTCATGGACTTTCAGCTGCCTGGAAGCATAGGCTATAACCTCATTGTGCTATATTAGTACACAACCAAGGCCGATTCTTGAGGCATCACAATATACCACAAACCCATAGGTACCCTCAGGTAGGGTCAACACTGGTGCTGAGGTGAGTCAAGTCTTGAACTCTTGGAAGCTCTTCTCATAGGCCGCTGACCATTGAAACATCACTTTCTTCTGGGTCAATTTTGTCAATGGTGTTGCAATGGATGAAAACCCTTCAACAAACCTCTAATAATAACCAGCTAAACCCAAGAAACTCTTGATATCCAAAGGACTCACTAGTCTAAGCCAATTCTTCAATGCTTCTATCTTCTGAGAGTCCACCTGTACACCCTCACTCAACACCACATGACCTAAAAATGCTACTGAGCCTAGAAAAAACTCACATTTGTTGAACTTAGCATACAATTGGCGATCCTTAAGAGTTTGTAGCACCACCCTTAAATGAGAGGCATGCTCCTCCTTTCTCTGAGAGTATATGAGAATATCATTTATGAACACAATCACGAACATATCAAAATATGTCTTGAACACCCTATTGATCAAATCCGTAAAAGCTACAGGAGCATTTGTTAGTCCAAAATACATAACTACAAACTCATAGTGACCTTACCGAGTCCTGAAGGCTATCCTCGGAATGTCGCTCTCCCGAACCCATATTTGATGTTATTCGGATCTGAGGTCCATCATTGAAAAGCACTTAGCACCCTAAAGCTGGTAAAAAAAATCATCAATACTAGGAAGGGGATACCTATTCTTGATGGTAACCTTGTTCAATTGTCGATAATAATTGAACATCTGAAGGGAACCGTCCTTCTTCCGGACAAAGAGTACTGGTGCACCGCATGAGGATTTGCTTGGTCTGATGAAATCCTTGTCTAAGAGATCCTTCAACTACTCCTTCAACTTCTTTAGCTTAGCTGGAGCCATTCGTAAGGAGGAATAGATATAGGCTATGTATCGGGAAGAAGGTCAATACCAAAATCAATCTCCCGCTCAGGAGGAATTCCCGATAAATCATCTAAAAACACTTCTGGATATTCACACACTACAGGATTTAATTGGATAGTAAGGGTTTCGGACGTGGCAACCTTAACCCTAATTAGATGGTACATGCAACCCTTTGAAATCATCATTCTGGCCTTAAGGTAGGAAATGAAACGACCTACTTGCACAACTAAACTACCCTTCCACTCTAGGACTGGCTCACCCAGAAATAGGAACTCTACCGCACGGGTTCTACAATTTACTGAGGCATAACATGCATGTAGTCAATCCATGCCAAAGATAACATCAAAATCTGTCATGGCTAGCTCTACTAAATTTGTTGAGGTTACTTTTTGAAGGATTGTGACAGGGCAATTTCTATATACTCGTCGAGCTATAACTGACTCACCAACTGGAGTAGAGACCAAGAAGGGTTCTGATAGGATTTCGGGACTGACTCCAAAACTACTAGCAACATAGGGCATCAAAAAAGATAAGGTAGCCCCTGGATCTAACAATTCATATACATCAAGGTAGAATACTCATAACATACCAGTGACTACATTTGGGGAGGCCTCTTGCTCCTGACGAGATGCTAGGGCATAAAATCTATTATGGCGCTAAGCACCACCTGTACTAGTGGATGCATCTTGTTGAGCTTAGCATGCTGGTGGGGCTGTTGAGCTAGTGGTTGGGCCTCAGCCCCTATCATGATCCTGTCTGGTTTCTAGACAATCTCTTAGCATATGCCCGAGCTTCTTACACCCGAAACAAGCACCTCTACCTACTAAGCACTGACCCGTGTTTCTCCAGCCACACCTGCCACACTCTGGGATGCTGGTCTCTACGTGTCTGGTCCCTTGACCTCGAGAGTCTGATGCTCGACCCCTCTAGTCACGCCTAGACTTGGATGGCACACTCATAACTGATGGCGTTGGGGCTGATGATCTCTGGTGGGACTGTTGATGGTGCTTACCACCAAGTCTCTGCTGGGAGGATCCAAAACTATTGGTCTTGGCCCTCTTGGCCCTCTTGGCCTCTCTCTCCTGCTCACTCACCTGCACCGTCTCTATCTGTTGGGCGTACAAAACTATCCGGGAGAAGTCAATGTCCTGATGAAGCATCATGGTCCAGCAATCTTTGACCAAATAGTCTGCTATCCCATACACGAACCAACTCACTCGGGCTGTCTGATCGGTCACCATCTCAGGTACATACTTGGACAAGCGAGTGAACTACAAAGCATACTCTTGAACTGTCATGTTACCCTGCCTTAGGTTCACAAAATATGTTGCTTTAATCTCCCTCATCTAACAAGGAAAGAACCGATCCAGAAATGCGGTATGGAACTCATCCCGACCAATGGGGCCTGCTCCAACTGTTCTGCTATCCTTCTATTGCCTGAACCAGATATGTGCAAACCCTTTCAACTAATATGAGGCTATATCTTCACACTCATCCCCAGTCAACCCCATGATCTAGGTGATCTTTAGAACTTCATCAATATATTCATGCAGATCCTCGCCCACCTTCGATTCGATGAACTCTGGAGGGTTCATCCTTAGAAAATCTATGACTCTCGCCATTGCCGTAATCCCATTCTGGGGGATATGTGCTACTACCTGATGATTGACTTTGGTAGTCAAAGATTGAGCTAACATCTGGATGACAGCCTTGAACTCTACATAAGTAACCTGCTCGAGCACATGATCCTCGGGGGATAGTGGGGCCTAATAGTGCCCATCTCCGTTGCCATTCTCATGGTAATTTCCATTTTTGTTTCTTCTTCCGTTAACTCAGCAAGGAGGCATGATTCTACAAACGCGTATAGCAGGAGTTCAAAAGATAGAGAGATATTTCATTTCACAACATAGATCATAAAAGAAGGGAACATTTCCTAAAATGTTTCAAAGCCTCTTCGTCATAAGTGTGGCATGATTTACACCCATGAAAAAGACTCTACTTAACACGGCTTTCGAACACCCTAGGACACTTCAAAACCTAATGCTCTGATACAAAGTTTGTCACGACCCGAATATAGGCCCGAATTGAGACTCAAGACAAAAAACCCCGAGAGGCTCTAAGTCGACTCATGGAATGAATATAACATCTACGCTCAACATATTATATGCCGAAATATAACATATAACATAATAGAAGTTTGAAAATCTGATAACATCCAATAACTTAAACATAACACAAGTTTCAAGCTGAGTACATACTATGTCAGATAAGCCTCTACTACTGACGAGTTGATGGGACAAGACTCTAACTAACTCACTAAAGTATAAAACTTAAAATACTGAATATAACTGATAAGAAGGGCCCTCGAAAGATGAGGACTCAACAACTCTGATTGGGAGATGCTAACACTAAAGATCTGGCTAGAGGCGGGACTAAGCCTAAATGTCTGATTCTATATCATGAAATGATACAACATAAAGTATGTGGTCAGTACGTGGAATGTACCGAGTATGCAAAGTAAGTAAAACCGCTAAGTAAAATAAGAGATCATGCATAACATGAATATTTCATCATAAGAGTATGAGAGTAGGACTCACATGCTATTATCTGAAAAGATGACTTATACATAACTGAATATCATAACTAAATCGAATGAACCAAAGCTAAAAATTGATAATCATAAGTAAAACTAAACATTGGGCCAAACCTGCTGAAAACATAATATCTTAACTGATGAACATGCATAACTGAAATCATGAGGAACAATGGCAGACTCATCATATAACTGACATTACCACAATAGAGCTTTTGTGGTCCCGACTATTATACTCAAGTGGGTAAATCCATCTAAAGCCTTGTCAGGGCTAAGGATGCTACCATGATATCGATATCAAGCTCAAGGGTCCTTAAGGGAAGGGGAAGGTCACAAGGGAGGTCCCAAATAATTTGAACATACCTACATTTGCACATAATTCTAAGGCACAAGGTTGACTGACCTTTATCCTACTCAGTGCTAGACACTACTCTAAAAAATATGCATATGCTCTCCGTCATTTTTCAATGATGTTGAACCATCGTCTAGTGATGAAGTGGAATCATAACAATATATGTAAAAATTTGAAATCATAACATGAGGAGTCTTGACTCAAACCATACCACAAGTTGCGAAGAGTGGGAATCTAAACTCCAAAAGCTAATAAAATGACATTTAGATAAATCATAAAACATACTTGATCATATGGGCTTGACCAAACTTAAACATACTTGAGATAGACTTTGATAGTTAACATATGAATATAGACATGGGTAATTCAGAATAATACATTTATCATATACATCTCATCATGCTTGATAACATATATCATAATCTCATCTTTTAATGAACTTTCGTAATTGGGCATCATAACTTGTAAAACTTGAAATCATAATTTGTAATTGAAAATATTATAAAACATTCCCATGAATTATAATTCAATATTAGAAACATTCATAGAGAATACCCATGATAGATACTTAGGGAATTCATAAGTTGGATTAAAACCCCATAGATTCATCAACTTAGAAATCACATGAAATTGAACAGGGATTGGACATGGGGTGGATGGATAGACTCATTCATAACCCTAAATACCTGAGAAATTTTGATTACACAACCCTCTTGAAAGCTCAAAGGAATTTGGGGAAGAACTTGATGAATCCTAAGCTTGATCACCCTTAGAAACTACTAGGATGCATGCATGGAGAGGGATAGGCTTAGTATGAACTAAACCCTCTTAAAACACACTTATCTAAGCTTAAAATGATGTAGTTTATATCTTAGGAGCGTAGAAGTTATGGATTTGCCCTTACTAAATTTGCAGGAATTTGGCTATTGTCCGGAGCAATGACCAATACAACGGGTCATCTAAGCTCCAATGAGTCGTTACTCTACTTGTTGTTTCACTCCATTTTCCAGACTCAAGTCTGCTACCATGACTGGATAGGACGAGTTGTTACCATTACCAAATTGTCATTTTCATCTGTTGTCACCACTGCTCACGTTCTGGAAATCCTCCCAACGGAACCATACCAGGACTCGTTGTCTTATACAATAGGTCATTCCATGACTTATGTCGGCCATCCTAATAAGGACCACCCTCTTAATGACTCCCTTACCATGAGTCGTTATGACAACCAATGGGTTGTCCTTAGACCATTACTTCTGAGTTTACCTCTGCAGACCCTCACCACGAGTGCCTCCAATGGGTCGTTATACCCACCAATGACCCGTACCATGTGTCGTTCTGAGAGACATGTCATATTTTTCTGTTGTTTTTATTTCAACTTCCTGAGTCTAGTTTTAGGCACTTTTGGGGTATTACAAACGCAGCCCATATCCATTCCTCCTTATGGAGTGGCTCTAACTGAGCTTAAGGAGTTGAAGGAACAGTTGAAAGATCTCTTAGATAAGGGTTTGATAAGGCCTAGTAAGTCCCTATGGGGTGCTCTAATCCTTTTCATTTGGAAGAAAGATGGTTCCCTCAGGATGTGCATCGACTATCGCCAGTTGAACAAGGTCACAAGCAAGAATAAGTATCTCGTTCCCAATATTGATGACTTGTTCAACTAGCTTTAGGGTACTAGTTATTTCTCCAAGATAGACCTCAGATCCAGCTATCATCGGCTTAGAGTTAGAGATTGTGACATTCCAAAGACAGCCTTCAGGACTTGATATGGTCACAATGAATTTGTAGTTATGTCTTTTAGACTAATGAATGCTCCTGTAGCTTTTATGGATTTGATGAATAAGATGTTCAAGCAGTACTTAGATATGTTTGTCATCGTCGTAATAAATGATATCCTCGTATATTTTCATAATGATGAGGAGAATGTGGCTCATTTAAGGATTGTGCCGCAAACTCTTATGGACCATCAACTATTTTCTAAGTTAAGCAAGTGTGAGTTTTGACTGAAGTCAGTTGTATTTCTTGTGCATATAGTATCTGGTAAGGGTGTCCAAGTAGACTCTCAAAAGATTGAGGTGGTAATGAACTGGCCTAGACCTATCACTCCTACTAATATTAGAAGCTTTTTGGGTTTATCTGGCTACTGTAGGTGGTTTATAGAAGAATTATCATCCATTGCCACACCTTTGACTGAGTTGACTCATAAGAAGATGAAGTTTCAATGGTCCACAAGAGCTTTTAAGAGTTAAAGGCTCAACTCATTTTTTCTCTGATCTTGACCCTGCCTAAGAGCACAGATAGCTTTATGGTGTATTTGATGCCTCTAGAGTTGGCCTCGAGTGTGTTTTGATGCAGCATGGTATGGTCATCAATTATGCAAGACTTATGAGAAGAATTACCTGACACACGACCTTGAGTTAGCATCAGTAGTGTTTGTCGTGATGATTTGGAGATACTATTTGTATAGGGTTCATGTTGATGCGTTCACGAACCATAAGATCCTTCAATATGTGTATATTCATAAGGACCTAGACTTGCAACACAAGAGATGGCTGAGATTCACAAAGCATATGACATGAGTATTTTTTATCATCCGGGAAAGGCCAATGTAGTGGCTGATATGCTTAGTAGGTTGTCCATGAGGAGTGTAGCTCATGTGGAAGATGGAAGGAAAGAGTTGGTTAGAGATGTCCATAGGCTTGCTCGCTTAGGGTTCGGCTTACAGAATCGGTAGGTGGTGATGTCATTATTCAAAATGGTTAGGAATCTTCATTGGTGACAGAAGTTAAGGGGAAACAAGATGAGGATCCCATCTTGGTTAAATTGTAGGAAGCATTCTAGAATCATAAAGTGGAGGTTTTATCCCAAGGGGGAGATGGTGTACTCCGATATCAAGGCCGATTATGTGTTTCGAATGTGGATGATTTGAGACAATGGATGATGAGAGAGGCTCATAGCTTTTGGTATTCTATCTACTCAGGTGCAACCAAGATGTATCGTGGTCTATGAAAAGTGTATTGGTGGAATGGCATGAAGAAGGATATTGTGAAATTTGTGGCTAAGTGTCCGAATTGCCAACAGGTTAAGGTTGAGCACCAGAGACCTGAAGGTATGATTCAAGATATTTGCATCCCTACTTGGAAGTGGAAAGAGATAAACATGGACTTCATTATAAATTTAACTCATACACACCAATAGCATGATTCCATATGGGTGATTGTGGACTTGATGACTAAGTCAGCACATTTCCTACCAGTTAAGACAACAAATTCAGTTGAGAATTATGCTAGACATTACATTTGGGAGTTAGTTAGGTTGCATGGGGTTCCTTTGTCCATCATTTCTGATAGAGATACTCAGTTCACCTCACATTTTGGAAGTCATTTCAGAAGGGTCTTGGTACTCAAGTTAAGGTTAGCACAGTTTTTCACTCGGATACAAATGGCCAGGACAAGGGGACATTCATACTTTAGAAGAATGTTGAGAGCGTGCATGATTGATTTCAAGAGTAAGATGATCACTTGCCTCTCATTGAGTTTTCCTATTATAATAGTTAGCACTCAAATATTCAAATTGCTTCATTTGAGGATCTTTATAGGTAGAGATACAGATCACCTATTGGATGGTTTGAGGTAGTAGAGGCTATGTTGATAGGGCTAGATTCAGTTCATGAGGCTGTAAAGAAGGTTCATCTTATTACAAACACTTAAAATAACTCAGATTTGATAGAAATCCTATGTGGATATGGGAAAAAGAGAGCTTGAGTTTGCAGTTAATGATTGGGTGTTTTTCAAGGTATCACCCATGAATAGGGTGATGAGATGTGGTAAGAAGTGGAAGTTAAGTCCCCGATATGTTAGTCCTTACAGGATTCTGAGGTGTGTCGGCAATGTGGCTTATGAGTTGGAGTTGCCTGCATAGTTAACATCAGTTCATGTAGTTTTTCATGTGTCCTTGTTGAAAAAGTGCATTTCCAATTTGGCTCTAGTTGTTAATGTAGAGAGTATTGATGAAAAGAATAGTTTCGCTTAGGAAGAGGTTTCAGTTGAGATTCTTGATCGTCAGGTTCGGAAGTTGAGGAACAAGGAGGTCACTTTAATGAAAGTCCTTTGGAGGAATCATCTTGTAGAGAGACCTACTTGGGAAGCTAAAGCAGATATGATGGCCAAGTACCCTCACCTCATCCCTTCCATCTCAGCTTCAACATGAGGTAATACTTTCTTCCTCAGTACTCTACTCAGTTTCATGTCCTTCAGTTCCTCTCATGTCTTAGTATGCATGTATGTTTCATGAAATTAGTTTAGCATATATATCTCAGTTCGAAGTCAGTCACTCCTTTAGTACTTAGTCTATAGCATTCAGTGTAGGAATTGCAGCTTTTGCCTATCTTTTCATCTCTATCTGTAAAACCCTGAAAACTCAAAATCCAATTTCGGTCCTAAAATAGGAAATCTGGAAATCTGTAGAAAATGCCTCGGAATGATTGACTTAATGATTAGTTATGATACCTAACGACTCATTAAGTCAGTCGTGAGGAGGGGAAAAAGTGTGGGAAATGAAGGATTGAGGAGTGAACTTGACTATGGACCCCACGATTTGTGCCCCGTCCTAACGAGTCGTGAGGTGAGTCGTTGCTAGTGGGATGAGAATTTTCTAAAGTTGAGGCAGTGTACTTGACGGATGGTGACCAAGAGTCGTGGTCACCACCAAAGAATCATTGGGTTTCCCGTGATGAACCCAAGTGACCAAACGACTAGTGTACTTAATGGATCGTGTGACGAGTAGTGGTCACAAGGGACGACTCGTTAAGTAACCCGTTAGGACCCCATCGACCAGTTCTCA
>JACEIK010017037.1:0-13623 GCA_018107945.1 Datura stramonium
GTGTACGGGTCGTGCAAGTAATATAGTGGCTCTTTTTAAGAACCGGATTGTCGAACCCACAGGGACTGGACCCATTCCTCTATCTATCCATTTCTAATATGATCTTTAATACCTACAGTGTTGGTTATAGACATTTTCGATTAAAGAATAATTAAGTCTAAGTTTGAGTCAACGAAATATTCTGAAAGTGCTCTAGGAGCAACATAGAGTTAAAACCAGATAATGATGCGATAATACGATTTGCAATGGAATAAGTATGGAACTATCAATTGTTATTTCACATAATTAGAATTGCATGTTCATGGTCTTTCGAGCCTTTAAACACGGCAATCTAGCCTCACTGCAACATTGTGAGCGAGGAGTTTAATTTTCTAGTCGCGGGCAATCAATTATGTTGTGGTTTACGGGGAAACGATTATTGTGGTTTACGGGGAAACGATTAGGGACTTTCGTGGTCTAACCATTTAACTCAACTTAGCCTCACAACTACTTTGAGTGGTGATGTGACATCCCAAGTTGGTCTTTCATAACCCCGTGTGTCAACCAAGCAAGGTGTTAGGTATATTTCTATCCAAACACGGAACCTCTCCCGAGATTACTTTCATGCTCCTCACATTCTCATGTCCTGACCTAGGTAATGCCTCTCTCAAGCTATTTCAGGCTAACAAATATGCTTTCATGGTGATCAACTACAAAAACAACCAACAAATCAGAATGCAAGACGATAATAACAATCAATAACTTAATTCCAAAAATAATTTCATAAAATCACAATCATAATCCATGGCTTCAACCCTAGAGGAAGGGTTCTAGCCATCATGTTCGTAAAACTCTCTACACTACTATTAATCTACTCCTAAACTACATACTTACACGAGATTGGTAGATGAGAAGGAATTTATGAACCCTAGGTGAGTTTTCCCACTTCTCCCTTCACCTATGCAGTTTGCAGAATAAAATCGTGACCAAATGGAATTAGGAGCTAAGGGTCCTATTTATAGTAAATGGAGAAACAAGTAAATTTGGCCTATCGTGGAACGGCTCCGTGTCACGGAGTGTATCAGAGCACTACCTGTGACACGGAGGCATCGCGAAAGTCACTGGAAATCCCAAAATCGGCCTCGGCAGTACCTCCGGCCGCTGCTGGGCAGCGTGGCACGCCGCTTGGGCAGCGCGTTGCAGCCTTCGGTCGCGCAGCCACCTGCCGTGGCACGTTGCCAACGTGCAGGTGGGCTGGTCTTTGGGCAGCCTGCCTGCCGCGGCACGTTGCCGACGCGCAGGTGGGCTGTTTTGGGCCTCCTCTTTGCCGACGCTTATGCATATTTATTCGTCTCCAAGCTCTCTACTTCACCAACTCATGGATTAGCTCCTCAAAAGTCATCAAAACCTACAAAACAAAGGCTAATCATGTTGGTTAGCACATATCTTCACATTTATATAAAATCACATGAAAATCTATAAGATAACTTAGACAACACGATTAATTCAAGTTGTGTGCCGTATCACGGGCATGATATTTTTGCCCGTGATCACAACCCCACACTTAAAGCCTTGTTCGTCCTCGAACAACCTTACATGTCATGCATATGGAGACTCCCACATAACTAATTTAGCAAGTTAATTCGAGCTGCGGCTATAGTGATTACGTAAGATACAAGCTTAAAATAGAACATGCTATGAAATACAACTATGTTAAGGCTTAACCTCAAGAATCGACTCCCAATCTTAGCAACTGTGCAAATCAACTGATTAAGAAATCTCACATGAATTTTATCTCATTAAACATGTGCCCTCATGGAAAGAGAGTTACCCAATCACACGCAAAAATAATTTTTTACATCACAACATGTGTGGGTATATAAAAAGGATTACACTCACTCTCACAAAGAATTCACATGCTTCATGCCATGACCCATAAGCTTCCCCTTAGTGGTTTACTTCCACTAATTTGGGGATGTGCGAATGTAAGATCATAGGACTTTGTAGGTTGTAACGTAACTCAGGTACAGGTAGGTACTATTACGGCCAGTAATAGTGACTATCTTTCCTAAGCGCTTTTAATACATCACGCCCACAAGTAACTTCCCCTTCCCTTACTTCACCTTTTTATCCTTGGTCATTTTCTTTTCCTTTTTTGCTCTCTTTATTTAGGCACTTTTGACTGTCAGTAAGGAACTCATGAACAATTTTTCATTACTTTGTTTTCTTACTCCTTAACAATAATCAACCATTTACGCCAGTGCACCTTGTCCCTCAACTTCTAAACTTGCTACTTTTCATTTCTTTTCATTCCTCTCTACTCCTTTACTCTTTTCAGATTTTTCCTTTTCAAGCGCTTAGGAGCTTGGGTCAATTTCAAGGTTAATTAAAGAAAAGATTGCTTATGTTGTAGCTATCAATGAATAGGCTCAAGGCTCAACGGGCTAACTAGGATTAATTTCAAGGTAGGTAAAACGAGGGATAAAAATTAGGTTAATTAAATAAATGCCTAAATCATCTCCTACAATTCAAACCTTCATTCCGCTTCATACACACACCAGGCAAGTTCTAGACAATCCACAATAGCATAGAATACTCAAAAACCTTACACTCATGGCACATGCTCAATTCAAGACACATTCGGGCCAGACTCTTACCAGCTAATCACAAGAATTCAAACATTAAGCTTCAATTATATTGAGTCAAATTAAGAGCCTAAGTGTCGCAAATGTGCTATACACTTGCATGCTTCAACACCGAACATCCTTGCATCTTACAACTATGTACACACATAACAAGGAATATCAAATATCCATTAGCTATGGTTTAAAACTTTATCTATCAACTAATTTTCTCAAGACGGTCGTCATCCATCCACGTCGGAAACAGTCCTTGCAAACTACGACTAAACATTATATACGTATTAAAGAAAAAAAAAAAAAATAATAAAATAAAAATTTTATTCTTCGGTTCAGCGCCCCCGTCTTAAAAGAACCGGAAAAGAAAAACCAACGGGTGATGAATTCATGCTTGACTCCCAAAGATTTTTTCAAATTTTTCACATTTTTCCAAACAAGCATTACATTCACCAACAATGAAAGGCACCAAAAATTTTGAAATATGCAAATTTCACCCCACACTTAAATCATGCTATGTCCTCATAGGCATCCAATTAACATTTCAAGAGGGTGAGAAATACTCCCTGGAGGCCTTTAGGCCTAGCTAGTAACATGTTTATCCACACCACAAGTGGGTGGTCGACCCCACACTTTTCCTCTTCCAGTTTCCTACCTTCCTCCTCCGAGGGTACTCAGATTCCCCTAGGTCTAGGCATTTAATTAAATATAAAATTAAAAAATCAACAAATTTAAAATTTGTTGCAACAACTTTAATAATTGTTTAACAAAATTAAAATTACAAAGTGTACCTGAGGTACCCTTGGGTTGCCTCCTGCTAGGCTCATTTTACGTTGTGGCACGACATGGACTACTCTTTTAGGAATTCCTCATACCCGTTCTCTTTTCGGAAACCATCTCCTCTTCTTCGCTGTTTAGAGGAAACAGCTTCCTCCACTCGTTCCTCCCTTTCTCCAACTTCTTCTCCAATTGAAGTCCTTTATCAGACTCGGGCGGAACACTTGATATTGCTCTTTGGCCATGCAGCTGTGGAATCCTCCACCCCACACCTCATCCTCTCGCCAACACACTTACTTGACAAAGGTTTCTCAGAGTGTGCGGATGGGTTTATTTCTGGTAGACGCGGGAAAAATTCTTCTTCATCTCGACCATTTTCAGGGTCCTTCTTTTCAAATCAATCTACCGCTTCCTCCGGTGGCCAAGAATGGCCGCCCCAAGATTAGGGGTACTCGGTCATCAACCTGAAATCTAAAATAATTGGCCCAAGCAGGCACAAATTTACCTACTTTGATGAGAAGGTCCTCTATTATTCCATCCAGTGTCACTCGAGACTTGTCAGCCAGCTGCAACATCAACCTTGTCGGTCTCGGTCTTCCCAACCCCAAGGTGTTGATTAGGGATAGGGGCATTAGATTAACTGCTGCCCCAAATCACACAAAGCGGAGCACTTCAACTTTTACCAATTTGTATGGGGAGGGTAAACTCCCGGGGTCTTTGAGCTTTTTTGGTATTTGCTCAATACCCTGTGACTGCACTCTTTAGTCAGTGCCGCGCTTGGACATCCACCACCCAATCCTTGTTCGCTATCACGCCCTTCAGTACTTAGCATACTTGGGCCTGCAAGACATCAATAAGAGGTACTTATGTAGTTTGAAGCTCTCAAAGAACTTTTTGAAACATTCCTCTCCTTGCTCTTTCTGAATCTCTGAGGGAAGGGTGGTGGTGGTCTTGTGCTGGTTGCAATGAAATTAAGATTTTGTTGCCCAAAGACTCGATTTGGATCCAGTATCGGTGGATGGTCCTGGTCTTACCAACTCCGGCTGCACCACTTTTCTCAACTCTTTAGGCACTGCATCAGCTAACTGTCTTCCGCTTCTAAGACTGATGGCATTGATTCGCCGGGGTTAGGATCTGCGTCGCTTGCAATCTCTCTCTCGCGGCCTCTTCATATTCTCGAGTGCCACATTCGACCCACTTGCTTTTCAAGATTGCGGGTATTACTTGCTGATTCATTAAGTCTGTTGCCATCCTCGCCTGATTTTCTGCTAACTGATTCTGTCCCATAATTTTCCGCAGTGTTTCCTCAATGCGGTTGCCATGCCCATCAATCCGCCTATTCCCGCCGATACCGATGTTGTTGAGGTTGCATAAAATTCTTCTTGGTTTCCACCCCAAGAATAATTCGGGTGGCCCTGCCACTTTCTGTTGGAGTTGTTGCCGAAATTCTGATTCCTGTGCACATTACCAACAAAATTGACTGATTCCGGATTGGCTCCACAAGATTCTCTAGACAGCCCATTATTACCACAAATTTCACACCAACTCGGAGCTTGCCAACCGTATTAACCTGGCCCTGGTGTTGGTGCATACTCAGTTTATTGAACTGAGTCAACATTTGGATGTTGGAACGAAGCTAACTGTGCTGCCAAGGCATTCAAACCATCTACTTCGTCAACCCTGATCTTCTTCCCGCCCTCTTGATGATTCGCCGTGCCACTCTGGATTTGTGCAATTCTGTTCAATAAAGTGTACAACTCATCATATGTCTTCCAAGGCTTGCCCACCCGCTGCAGAGTCTGTAATATTTTTGTATGTGGGTCTGTGACTTTCTACAAAGGTATGTTTCTAATTTCATTCGATTGCTGATGATGGGGACAATCTCTCAACAATGACTTGAATCTCTCCTGCCATATATACAAGTTCTCATCGTGCTTCTGCTTGAAGCTGAGTATTTAACTTCTCAACTTTGCAGTTTTGCCTGAAGGGAAGAATCTGATAAGGAATTTCCTTGCCAAGTCATCCCATGAAGCGTACTCAGTAGCTCACCTTCAGCCACTTTTTCGCCTCCCCCAACAAGAAAATGGGAGAGGGTCAATCGGACATAATCTGAGGACACGCCGGTGGGGACAAACGTGTCACTAATTTATAAAAAGCTCTGTAAGTGCTGACCACTAGAATGTAACAGCTGCACCATATTCTGTTTAAGCTCAAAGTTCCCTCCAGGCTCCGATTTACGGATACTAGAGGTCACATTCGTCGCTAGTGGGATTGCTGCCACTCTGGCGAACCGGTCTTGCTGCCATTGCTTCCGATGACAACCGTGCTTGCCCCGCGGGTGGTTGCTGTTGCACCTTTCTTTAAGTCTCTTCAGCTTTTGCTCTAGAGCTACTCTCCTTGCAAATGGATTTGACGTCTGTGTTCAAGCAACGGTTCCACAAGCTCTCTATATTTCTAGCTACCGGCAGACAAATCTGTCACCTACAAATAGAGTCGCATCTAAGACTATTTCTCAACACTTAAGGAAATTCAAAATCACATAAAAACAGATAAATTATCAAAACTTCGCCGAGTCCCCGGCAACGGCGCCAAAAACTTGTTGAGCCCGCAAGTGTACGGTCGCGGCAAGTAATATAGTGGCTCTTTTTAAGAACTTGAATGTCGAACCTAATGTGGACTCCGGACCCATTCCTCTATCTAATCAATTTCTTATGTGATCTTTAATACTACAGTGTTGTTATAGACATTTTCGATTAAAGAATAATTAAGTCTAAGTTTGGGTCAATGAAATATTCTGAAAGTGCTCTAGGAGCAATATAGAGTTAAACCGTATAATGATGCAAGATAATACATTTGCAATGGAATAAGCATGGAACTATCAATTGTTATTTTTCACATAATTAGAATTGCATGTTCATGGTCTTACTCTAAACACGGCAATTCCAGCCTCACTGCAAATTGAGCGAGGAGTTTAATTTTCTGTAGTCGCGGGCAATCATTATGTTGTGGTTTACGGGGAAACGATTAACTTTCGTGTGCTCCAACCATTTAACTCAACTTAGCCTCACAACTACTTCTTTGAGTGGTGATGAGACATCCCAAGCTGGTCTTTCTATAACCCCTGTGTGTTAATCCAAGGTGTTAGGTATATTTTATCCAAATGAACCTCTCCCGAGATTACGCTTCATGCTCCTCACACATTCTCATGTCCCACCTAGGTAATGCCTTCTCAAGCTATTTCAGGCTAACAAATATGCTTTCATGGTGATCAATCATAAAACAACCAACAAATCAGAATGCAAGACGAAAATAACAATCAATAACTTGATTCCAAAATAATTTCATAAAAATCACAATCATCATCCATGGCTTCAACCCTAGAGAAAGGGTTCTAGCCATTCATGTTCATAAAACTACTCTACACTACTATTAATCTACTGCTAAACTACATACTTACACGATATTGGTAGATGAGAAGGGAATTTGATAAACCCTAGATGAGTTCTCCCACTTCTCCCTTCACTCCTATGCAGTTTTCCGTAATAAAATCGTGACCAAATGGAATTAGGAGCTAAGGGTCCGCTTATAGTAAATGGAGAACGTGCTACCTTGGCCTGTCGTGGGATGGCTCCGTGTCACGGAGTGTAATGTAGGAGCACTGCCCCGTGACATGGAGGCATCGTGAAAGCTCACTGGAACAACGCCCGAAAATCAGCCTCGGTAGCACCTCGCCGCCGCAATGGCAGCGTGGCACGCTTGGGCAGCGCGTTGCAGCCTTCTGGTCGTGCAGCAACCCTGCCGTGGCACGTTGCCAACGCGCAGGTGGGCTGTCTTGGGCAGCCTGTCACGTGGCACGTGCCAACGTGCAGGTGGCTGTTTTGGGCCTCTTTGCCGACGTTTGCGTCTTTATTCCGTCTCCAAGCCTCTCTACTTCACCAACTCATGGATTAGCTCCTCGTAAATTCATCAAAATCTACAAAACAAAGGCTAATCATGTTGGTTAGCACATATCTTCACATTTATATAAAATCACATGAAAAATGTATAAAATAACTTAGACAACACGACTAATTTAAGTTGTAGTTTATCACGGGCATGATATTGTTCGTGATCAGTCAGCGAGAGGCATCAAGTTTATTCTTTCCCTAGATCGTAGAGAGCTTTGTTGAACATGTACACCCTAATTGTGCATCAAATAATGAATGCTCCGGGTCTTCTCTCTTGGAGAAAGGTTACTTACCATCACATCACTGCAATGATGCGACACCACCACCGGTGTCTCACATCAACTACTCTTTCTTTTTTGAGAAGCTCCTTCATGAACTTTCTTGCATATCCGGGGCATTTGGAGCAAGGCATCAACTAGCGAGATACCGATGGACAACTTGCCGAACATGCCATGAACTTTTTAAATTGGTTATCCTCTTTTCTTTCGCCAATCATTGAGGGTAAGGAGGTGGGACCTAGGCACTGGCCTTTAGTATTGGGACCTCCTACCCATTTCATCAACACATCAGTTTGAGGAAGAGAATCAACTCCTTCCTCCTCTAACAACACATCATTATTAATAAAATTAGGTACTCTTGGCTTCACATTATTCACATCTTCCTCACTCGAGTTCATCCTAGAATTCACCATTGGTTTGACACTCATATTTGAAATAACCTTTCCACTTCTTGTGACAATAGACATGCAATGGCTATCCTTCTTAAGATTTGGTACGTGTCACTCGATAGAGTTCCTTTCATTCTCGGGTTAGTTTGGGTCGATAATTGATTCATTTGAGCATCTAAATTTTTGATCGATGCTGAATGGGAGATCACCATTTGGACAAGGGCGCACATACAAGAATTCCCACTGGGCATTTTATAGAACATCTTCCATTAGCAACCTCATTGTTGTAGGCTTGGGACTTCCGGTAAACCCAAATTCTTGATGGTCATGAGAGGCATCAAGTTTATGCTTTCCCCTAGATAGTAGAGAGCTTTGTTGAACATGTACACCCTAATTGTGCATCAAATAATGAATGCTCCTGGGTCTTTTTTGAGCAAGGTTACTTGCCACCACGACACTGTAATGATGCGACACCACCACCGTGTCCACATCAACTACTCTTTTCTTTTTGAGAAGCTCTTCATGAACTTTGCATATCCGGGGCATTTGGAGCAAGGCATCAACTACGAGATACCGATGGACAACTTACCGAACATGCCAATGAACTTTTTAAAATTGGTTATCCTCTTTCTTCTTCGCCAATCATTGAGGGTAAGGGGAGGGGTGGGACTCTAGGCGCTTGGCCTTTAGTATTGGTGACCTCCTTACCCATTTCATCAACAATATCAGTTTGAGGAAGAGCATCAACTCCTTCCTCCTCTAACAACACATCATTATTAATAACATTAGGTACTCTTGGCCTCACATTATTCACATCTTCCTCACTCGAGTTCACCCTAGAATTCACCATTGGTTTGAAACCTACATTTGAAATAACCTTTCCACTTCTTGTGACAATAGACATGCAATGGCTATCCTTCTTAATATTTGGTACCGTGTCACTTCGATAGAGTGTCCTTTCATTCTCGGGTTAGTTTAAATGATAATTGATTCATTTGAGCATCTAAATTTTTTATCAGATGCGGAATGGGAGCTCACCATTTGGACAAGGGAATACACCTCGTCTATTAACTTTTTAAAACCACTATCAGTGGACCCCACTTTCTTTAATACCCGAGCAAGCATCTCTTCAATTTGGAACCCCATATCACTCACACCCAGCTACATTGTCTTTAGGAGGTGGAATGTACGGGTTTGCACTTCTATGGTATCTATTTCCATATCCTTTAGGTTCTTGGTTCCTAGACCTATTATCTCTATCACCCCATCCTTGGTTTTAACCTTTATCTCTCAACCTTGATTCCCAAATCGAACGAAGGACCTTGATTGGCAATGTTGGTACCCTTGACGAGAACTCATCATCTGACCATCCATAAAGTGGAACTCTCATTATATCATGCTGGTGAAACATTTCACTTATATAGGTTTGGACCTTTTGCCCTTGCCAACATTAACTCCCTTGCTCCTAACCCCAACAAGTGCTTTGTCATCAACTTCACTTGTGTGTCATCACTTTTGTAAGGTCACATCTCTTTCGTTACATCTCCTCAACTCAGCTGCGAGATGGCTAGAAGAGGTACCACTAGCGGATACCTCGGTGTCCCTTGTATGTCATGCTCTATTCATTTTTGTCATTCTATCGAGAAGGGCCTTGGCTAAGCCATATGTTTGGTCCATAATTAAACCCCCTGCAAGGTTGTTTTCCACGGACAGGTTGATGATGTCAAGAGAACTATAGAATTCAGAGTAATACTCCATCGAGCAAGGCATGGTTGGGGCAAGTGGCTACCTTCCTTTTGAATCGAAGCCAAACTTCTTGGATGGGCTCCCGTGGGAGTTGGAAAAAGATTTTGATTTCATCTCTCAACTCTAGCATTCGAGATGGAGGGAAGAACCTATCCAAGAAGGCCTCGGTTAGATTATTCTAAGAGGTGATAGACCAAAGAGACAAATTTGCTAACCACACCATGGTTTCACCCGTCAATGAGAATGGGAACAACCGTAACCTTATCGACTCTTGGGTTATGTTAGTGATATTGAATGGTTGACATATCTCTATGATGTTTAGAGGTGCCAATTACATCCTTCGAAAGCTTTCCCTAAAACAAAACTTTCATTTGCTAAAGGTATAGCATGGTGCTCGTGACATGAAAGACTACATTCCCTATTGTGGGTTGTAGGTGACGGTACCAGTCATATCATTGATTATGGGATCATCTTTGTTACACCCCATAAATGTTTGACATTTAGATGACCTATTCGTACGTTGGTTAAGAGTTTTAGAATGCCATATGTGCGAAAAAGGCCTGAAAAGACTGGACAAGTGCCACGTTGAACCATCACAAGAGAGGCTGGGCAGACCCCTCCGCGATGGCCAATGTGTCACGGAAGGCTCACCTCCGCGATGGCCAATGTGCCACGGAGGTTAGGTCTAGGACCCAATTATATAAAGCCTTCACTTCATTTTTAATTCATTGTTACTCTGGCAGAAATGAAGGAAAATAGTAAGGGACGAAGGGTTTTGATAAATATTCATCCGATTACGCTCGTCAAACAGTCCAAACTCAAATTAACCTCGGATACCAAAGTATAAAGCTGTAGAGAACATTCCTATGGAGTTGGTTTTGTGAAATTCTGAACCGTCGTCCTGCCGAGCTAAGGTTAGTGGAATTGCTCCAAATTAGTGTCAATATACTCCTAGCCCTAAAATGAGTATTTCTCCTCTTTTGACTTCCGCGAAATAGCGTGAGTTCAGCCGTTCTTCGATAGGTCAAGAATAGGCCGTGAGTGTATATTGTAAATATGGTTTCTTTATAATAATAATAAAATTGATTCTTTCCCTTCGTGGGTATGATTACAGTTGGGAGAAATAGCTGAAAATTAGCCAGTGAGTTACGCCAGATACTGTAAAAGTTAACCCGACGAGGTATGTAATGCCGCTTTCTTCGCTAGCGTTCCGATATAGCAAAATAGTTCAAGTTCCAAAGAGAATGTTTCATAAGCCGCATATTATGTTTAGTATACATTTTAGCAATTTGTTAGAAACATCATGTCATGTGTAGCGTAAAACTTACTAGCACAAAAGATAAATTTCTAAGAGAGTACTTCCGAAACAGTATAGTATATCAATATGAAATTTAGAAAGCATGTTAGAAATAGTAAATCATGTTTACCATGAAACTTAGTAATACAAACATGATTTTCAGCTGAAATATTATATCTTGTTTCAGTATTAGATTGACAAGATGACAGAAATTATATATATGCCATTATCAGCTTAAAGTATGTATTATATATACACAAATTACTATCATTAGTTTCAAAGATGTAGCGTATGCAGTTAGTATTATTAGTTGAGACTTGATTGTATTGTTTTGGGCTAGATTACCTAGCATTCATGACCGCCCTCAGGTCAATAGCTGTATCGAATTGTCCGCCAGAGGGCGAGGATACGCCGCCTATGGAGGGTGCCGCCCCTAGGGACGAAGATGGGATGCCAGCTTTCCCCCATATTTTCCCTTGGTCGGCTTTTACACACCCCGTCGAGCGGGTATGCCTGGGGTGTTGATTCAGGAGTCCTCTGAACCTACAGGTACAGTTATAGTCGTGGGCTCACGGCCCAAGTGCATACCTGTGGGACCGACAGATGCTTATAGTTATGGGAGAGATGGGATGACTGGGTAGGGGTATAGATTGAGTGTTGGTTGTACCTTCCGGTTTATGAGGGTCAGGTAAGGTTTATGTGTGCTATGTTATATATGTTATGCTATGTTATGCCATGTTATGTTAGCTATAAATAGATAGATAGTAGAATGCCACGTTACCCGGTGTACGATTCCTACTCCTTTAAGCATGGAAGGAGGAGGTCTTAAACTCGTATTTTCAGTCAGTTACAGTTCTATCAGTTATATTGTTTGTCTTTAGTTATTTTCAGTTGAGAGCTTTGCATACCCGCACCAGCAAGAGTCGACGCTCGCTTTGAGCGTTGCATTACTTTCCCCGGCAGTAACATGCATGAGGAGCTGATCCTCATAATTCCATCCAGCACACAGAGTCAATGTGCTTGTCATCCGAAGCTAGACAGCTAGAGGTTTATTCCTTTTCTTTGTTGTTCAGTATGGGTAGGCCAGGCCCTGTCTCCGACCATCTTATCAAGAGATTCCTAGAGGCTTGCGTGATTGTATATTCCCTATGGTTAGCTTTACTGGTCGTGTGAGGCAGTGTGTATGTTTTAGTTTGTTTATGATGGACGTGTGGGGCCTTATTCAGTTGGTAGTGGTGATCTTTTTGGTCACCTAGAAGTTTAGCACTTGTTTTCTTGATTCGTAAATAACTAGACAAAGATGGTGGCCTTGTCGGCCCGCATAGGTTCCTTATTGTCCAATTGTTCAGGTAGCTATTGTTTTCTTAGAGGCTATAAAATTGTCGCATGGAGGCTGTATTTACAGATGTTATATAGCCTGTCGTTTTCTTGAATCAAGAGTTAGAGCCATCTCGGCATCGAAGTGCTTAGGCTCGGGCCTGTCCAGCAGCTCCCAGGTCTCCAGTAGGGCACCAGGTGCCAGTCATGCCTCCTGCTGAGGTGAAATCTTTCCCCTCCATTACCCCATTCACACAACTCGCATTACTAGTGTGGCTCATCTTCACACTCCGAGGTAGTTAACAAAAACACAAAAAAAATAAAAAAAATAAAAAAAATAAAAAAAATAAAAAAAATAAAAAATTGAATTACTAAACAACAGATGGCATTCCCGGCAACAGCGCCATTTTTTATCACGCTCAATAAAACTCTCCTTTTTAAATGAGGTGACAACAATCATTGCCAAAAGAAAATTTTCAATGGATATCGAGGTTGAATCCCATAGAGAATTGAATAATATCAACCAAGAGTCATAAAATAGCTCAATTTTGCATGCATCATAATTTATATTGTAATAAGGAAAAATTGGGGGAAAGAAGAGTAAATTATAGAATTCAAATGTTAGAGCAAAAATAAGACAAGTTGATTGTTACAAGCAATAAGAATGAACTAGGATGTTCTTTGATGGGAATCACTTGGACGGGTTAATTAACTAGTCTCAAATTTCAATTATAGTACGAACATCAATGAAATAGGCTATAATGCAATGTTTTCACCTTACTTAGGTAAGTTTTCCTTGGGTTTTCTCAAACCCCAAAGTCACAACTATTAATCAGCCACCAAAAAATTGACATAGAACTGAGCTATCTCTAGCCTCAACCCTTTAATGGTTGACGGAAATGGGTGTTTACTATATCGAGCTCAACCCCACATATCCACAACCGAATTCCTCAATATTTCTTCCTCACCTAGATCTTACTCCTCTCTTTGAAGCAAAAGCAACATAGGAAAAGCAAATTAATTTTGCAACCATTAATTATAGCATTCAAACTTGAAAGAAACACTATATTCATGCATTACAATTGAATTTAAGACTAAATCAACAACATCCAATCCATTCAAATCCCTAATCATGCACACAACTCTGGAAATTAAATTAACTACTCATATATGAAGTTAAGGTGAATATAACCATGGGTGATTTATTAACATTCATCATATTTGAATAGCAATTCAAGATTTCAATTCTTCAAAAAT
>JACEIK010017040.1:0-13608 GCA_018107945.1 Datura stramonium
ATTATGAATGATCAATTATGGGGTTTTGATCAATTGCATGATTCTTATATCTCTATTCATGGGTATGATTAGATTGAGTTGATATTGATGATTTATGAAGCTTGGGTGCATTCTAACTTGTTTATCTTATATTCTTTTTCAAAAATTGATTCTAAAGGGCCATGGATGAATAGTTCATAGAAGAGGTGATTTGTGATACGTGTGTAGTGATGATAAAATAAATGATGAAAAACATGTTTCTAAACCTACCCATGATAGTATTGATGCATTCAATGTGAATTGAATAAATCCAAGTATGATAGATCTTTGGGTGATGCCCACATGATGTTTTAAAGTAATGATTTTCCTCGACATAAGCTTACCACATGGTTGAAGTGAATTTTCCTCAACTCTTATTATAAATTCTAGCTTGTGGTATGTTTTTAAGTAAATCCTCGCATGAAATCGTGATTGAGATGTGTGTCACTATAAGCTTTGTCGATAGACAATGTTAAGCTTCATTAATATATGATGTTGAGTCTTTGCACGATGTTATTATGAGATTTGTCAATAGACAATATTGAGCTTCTTTTCATATGATGTTGAGTTATGCATGATTTGATATTGAGCTTCGTCGAGGGATGATGTTGAGCCTTGTCGATAGACAATGTTGAGCTTCGTCAATAGATGATGTTGAGCTTCATTATATACAATGTAGAGCATTGCATGTTTTTTTGGGAGAAGATTCTAGCACCGAGCGTGTTAAGGGTTGACAACCCTATGCCCCAGGAATAGGTGCCAACGTAGGTTAATACTTATACATTATTGGGACATCCCTTGTGAGCTATCCCCGGCCCGATTGGCCCTTGAGCTTGATATCGATATCTTGGTAGCGTCCGTCACCTTGGCAAGGTTATGGATGGATCTTCCCACTTCAGTGTGATAAGTTGGACCACATAAGCTCTATCGTGGTATGTCGGTTAAGTGACGAATCTTCCACTGTCCATATCATTTAGATTGCATATTCACTATTTATGATGATTAGTTATGCATGCATGTACTAGAAGTAAGGTTTGACTCATGGTTTCGATTTTGATATAAATGTCATGTTTCAGCTTGAGTCATTTATCAGTCATGATGTTCTAAAGCCATGCATGATCATGCATACTATGAGTATGATTTCATAATGAATGCATGTAGTCTTCTTCATATCCTTAAAAGCTTATGATATATGTATAACCTGCTTATATGGATTCATATTACTTCGCGGTCTTACTTACCTTTAATACTCGATACATTCCACGTATTGACCGCATACTTTCTATGTTGTAGCGTTTCATGATACAGGGTCCGGATCTCAGGCTCGTCCTTATCCTTAGTCCATCTCAGCTTATGCTATTAGCTCATTGGTGAGTCCTTATGTTACGAGGGTTGTTTGATAGACTTTTATGTTATCTTGAGTTTCAGTATTGCTCGAGTTAGTTGGGGATGTTGTCCCATCAGCCCATCATATGTAGTAGAGGCTTTTAGACTAGTATGTAGTACTCAACTCTTGTATACGTCCAGTATTTCTTGATGTTACGCTATGGTTACTTTTCCACTATGTTTTATGTTTAATATCCCACTTGTTTAATTGAGAATAGTTGTATGCATATGCCATGGGTTGATTTGGGGTCTCTCTAGGTCCCTTGTCCCGTGTCTATGATCTAGGCCTCCATTCGGGTCGTGACTTGTGTCCCCAAAAACAAACTCTTCCTCAGTTCACTATCAGTTCTAGCCCTGGATTTTCGAATGTGAAGATATTGTTATCATATCTTGTTTAATTCGTGTAGAACATCATTCTATGCTAATCTTAAATGTTTTCCACTAGTTTGTGTCTAAAATTATGTATGTTCTAGTGAAGTAGAAATTTTAGCCCTAGCTCTAGAAAATTAGAAACTAGAATTTGCTTAAGTATTAAATTCTCGAAAATTGCTTGAATCTTTCAGAGTTAGGGGTTTCTATAATATTTTTTTTTGTGTTAGAAACTCAATCACATGTATGTTAGTAAGTTTCAGTAAGAAAGTGTATATACTCTGTATTACTCAGAATGTCATCCTAGTGTCAGTCATAATTTAGAAACCTCCGGGTTGACCAAAACAATTTCAGCTGATCAGTTTGACTTCAGAAATCTTTAAGGTGTATGTGATATCTCCAAGTTATAAGAATCAGACTCAGAACTCAATTTCATTTGTCCACTAGGTGGTCTTGACAGTTTAGACAGATTGCTCTTACTAGCCCTAGGACCCCAGTTATATTACAGTATGTTCTTAGACGGTTACGACGCTTCTAGATAAGCAGTTCTGACCAGTCTAGAACCCACTTTCATAATCTGGTCTGATAAGACTCTTAGGGTACCTTTAGCTATATATCCTTGACTAGTCTTAGATCCCAGCTTTGAGCTATCAGCTTAGTATTCAGTTTAGGTATTCTAGTGGGAGCAGGACTTAGCACCGAGCGGACTGAGGTTCCAGCGCACCCAGGTTCTCAGAACTACGTTGCCTGCATAGGTTACATTATTTATTGGCTAGATTGGCCCTAGACCTTTGTGATCACCTAGTTGATGCCTCTAAACCATGGCAAAGTATATTGGGTCCTATCAGTGGGGTGTATACATCGGACTCCACGTCTAGCCCATGTGGTTATATGTCGGTTATAGACTTTCCCACTAATCAACTCAGTTTAGTCAAATCAGTTTAGTGTAGTATCTCAGTCTCAGTACTTCAGACTTAGGGCATGTCTTTGACCACTAGACAAGGTAATCTTGACCATCTCAGTTTACTTCAGTTGTTTTAGTTCAGTATATTGGTTGGTCATTGCATGTCATTTCAGTTCAGTCATTTATATCCAGCATCATATTTCCTCTCACTTACTAAGTACATTCAAAGTACTGACACATACTTTTATGTGGTATCATTTCATGATACAGCTGCAGGTTCTCAGACTCAGCGTCGTTAGTTGCCGCATTTCAGATCCTCCTCAGCAGCAGAAGTGTGAGTCCTCAACTTTTTAGGGAATTATTTCTTTTCTTTCAGTCATTTCGTTACTTTCAGTTAGACTTAGAGTTAGCTGGGGGCTTGTCCCAGCAACTCATCAGCTAGATGGCTTTCAGACACATACTTGATTTAAGAATTTCAGATCATTCAGATGTTTTAAACTTTATGTTTCAGTCTTAGCTTTCATAAATGTTTTATATTATTAATTCAAAGCTTCCTCTATGCATGTTTTACTCAAATACTAGTGTATGATAGACCATGGGTTGACTTGTGGTTACTTGTGAGTCCAAGTATCGTGTTCCGTCCAGGGTGTAGAGTAGGGGCGTAACTAACTTGGTATCAGAGCACTAGGTTTAGAGTATCCTCGAAATGTCTTAAAGCCGCATCGAGTAGAGTCCTTTTCATGGGTGTGAAACCTGCCACACTTATGACGAGTAGGGTACGAGACGTTATTAGGAAAACTCTCTTTTCTTCATACTCTGTATCGTGCGTTATAGTTCAATTCTAGAAATGTACTTCTAACTCGTACTGTATTTCATTTGTGTGAATCATGCCTCCTAGACGCGGTGACGGAAGATGCACCGGTAACGCCAACAGAACTGCCCCACCAGCCCCCGTAGCCCCTCAGGATGACATAATGTCCACCGCGGAGTTCAGGGTGGCTATCCAACTGCTTGCTCAAATAGTCACCAATCAGGTGACCTAGCAGGTGGTTTCGGTTAACACAAGCGGGTACACAACAGCTGCTAGGGTGCGGGATTTCACCTGAATGAACCCTCCATCATTTCAGGGATCCAAGATGGGAGGACCCCCCAAGAGTTTATGGATGAGATAAATAAAATTACCCGCATTATGGGTGTCAGCTCCTCTGAAAATGTTTATTTTGTTGCCTACCAGCTAAAAGGGGAAGCCCAGGTCTAGTATGAATAGTGGAAAGAGGGGCAGCCAGCAAGAGCAGGACCGGTGGAGTGGGAGGAGTTCAACACAGACTTCCTGGAAAGATTTTTCCCTCAAGAGCTGAGGGACAAAAGTGGATGAGTTTATGAACTTGAGACAAAGCAACATGACCGTAGAAAAATGCGCATTGGAGTATACCAAGCTGTCTAAATACGCTCCAGAGATGGTAGCCGGGCCATGAGCTCGCATGTTGAAGTTTGTGAATGAAATGTCGAACCTGGTCCTCAAGGTGTGCAGGACAATGATGTTGATTAGGAATATGGACCTCTCTAGCCTAATTATCTATGCCTAGCAGATTGAGGCTGAAAAACTGAAGGATATGGAGTGAAAAAATAAATAGGAAAGGACTGGCCACTCAGATTACGACCATCAAAGTTCTAGTAGTAATAGCCACCCACAATAGCAACAGCAACAACAACAGAGAGCCCCAACACCCATTTCAACCAACGGCCCAACATTCCGATCCCACCAAGATCAGAGGGGTGGAGCATCTGGCTCTCAGTCTCAGAGCTCCAGTGCCGGGAAGATATATCCAGTTTGCCCCAAGTGCGGCAAGAACCACCCAGGAGAGTGGACAACTTGATCATCGACTTAAAGATTGCCCATCAGTAGGAAGGGGGATAGCACAATCCACCACATCATCAACTCTAGCAGGCCGACCTACTCTGCAGGCCAACATATCAGGTACGGATGACGATCTGTGCCAAAACTGATTTTTTGCATTGTCTTCCCATCTGGATCAGGAGAGCTCACCTGTCGTAGTCATGTGTATGTTACGCCTCTTTAATCTAGATGTGTATTCCCTCCTAGATCTATGAGCCACCCTTTTGTTTGTGACTCCCTCTGTAGCAGTCCAGTTCGACATTAGTCCAGAGGTTCTCTCAGAACCATTGTCAATCTCGACTCCTGTTGACGAGTCAATTAGAGCTAGTCAGGTGTATAGAAACTGCCTAGTCTCAGTCCAAAATAAAGTCATTCCAGCTGATCTTGTAGAGTTAGACATGGTCGATTTTGACCTTATCCTCGGTATGGATTGGTTACACTCTAGTTATGCCTCAGTCGACTGTGGAACTTGAGTTGTCCAGTTTCAGTTTTCTAATAAGGTAGTTATAGAATGGACGGGCAGTAGTTCAGCGCCTAAGGGTCGGTTTATTTCCTACCTTAAGTCCAAAAGCTCATTTCCAAGGGATGTATTTGTCCCCTGATTTGGATATAAAATTCCAACTCTGAGACCCCAACCATCCAGTCAGTTCCAGTGGTCAGCGAGTTCCCAGATGTATTTACCGAGGATCTTCTCGGAATTCCCCCTAAACGGGAAATAGACTTCGGAGTAGACCTTCCCCTAGATACTCAGCCCATCTCCAAACCTCCTTAAAGAATGGCTCTACCTCAGCTTAAGGAGTAGAAGGAGTAGCTAAAAGATCTTCTTTACAAGGGTTTTGTCAGACCCAACATCTCTCCCTTGGGTGCTCCAGTACTGTTTGTGTGTAAGAAAGACGGTACCCTCAGAATGTGCATAGGTTACTTTCAACTGAACAAAGTAACAGTCAAGAACAGGTATCCCCTACCCAGAACTGACGACCTATTTGACCAACTTAAGGGAGCCAGTTGTTTATCGAAGATAGATCTCTGGTCAGGGTACCATCAGCTAAGGGTCATAGAATGTGACATACCAAAAACAACATTCAGAACTCGGTATGGTCACTACGAGTTTGTGGTGATGTCCTTTGGGCTAACAAACTCTCCCCCAGCCTTCATGGACTTGATGAATAGAGTCTTCAACCATTATGTGGATATGCTCGTCATTGTATTTATCGACGACATTTTGGTATACTCCAGAAATGAGGAAGAGCATGCTAACCACCTTATATTAGTATTACAGACACTCAGAGACCGCCAGTTGTTCGCCACGTTCAGGAAATGCGAATTCTGGTTAAAGTCCTAAACTTTGTTGAGTCATGTGGTCTCAAGTGAGGGAATACAAGTAGATCCTCACAAGATAAAAAAATTGAAAGATTGGCCCAGACCTACCTCCCGGACTGAAATTAGGAGTTTTCTGGGACTAGATGGTTATTACCGATGGTTTGTGGAAGGCTTCTCCTTTGACTAAGTTAACTCAGAAAAAAGTGAAATTTCAGTGGTCGGATGCATGTGAGAAGAGTTTCCAGGAGTTGAAGACTCGACTCACTGTTGCTCCTATTTTGACCTTGCAAGAAGGAATAGATGGGTTGGTCTTCTATTGTGACGCTTCCAAAATTGGACTCTGTTGTATTCTGATGCAGCGAGGTAAAGTGATAGCCTACACCTCTAGACAACTCAAAGTTCATAAGAAGAACTATCCAACTTATGACTTGGAGTTGGCAGCGGTGGTGTTTGTGCTGAAAATATGGAGACATTACCTATATGGGTGAACATGTGGATGTGTTCACAGATCCTAAAAGCCTTCAGTATGTGTTAAGTTAGAAGGACCTAAATCTTCGTCAGAGAAGGTAGTTAGAGCTACTGAAAGACTACAACATGAGTGTGTTGTATCACCCAAGCAAAGCCAATGTGGTGGCTGATGCACTAAGCAGGTTGTCTATAGGGAGCATAGCTCATGTTGAAGAGGGCAAGAAGGAAATAGGAAAGGATATTCACAGGCTAGCTCTGTTGGGAGTATAGGTAGTGGATTTAGCCAAGGGTGGAATTGTAATGGAAAGAGGTCAGGCTCTTCCTTAGTAGTTGAAGTTATGTCCAAACAGATGGGCAAGCTTACCGAACCATTCAGACCCTATAAGAAATGTTGAGAGCGTGCATGATTAATTTTAAGGGCAATTGGGATGAGCATTTGCCTCTTATCGAGTTTGCGTACAAAAACATCTACCACTCAAGTATCCATATGGCCACATTTGAGGCATTGTATGGTAGGAGATACAGATCTCCTATTGGGTGGTTTGAAGTGGGTGAAGCTGCTATAATTAGGCCAGACTCGGTTCATGAAGCTATGTAGAAGGTACAACTCATCAGAGAAAGACTGAAAACTTCTCAGAGCGTTTAGAAATCTTATGCTGATATAAGGAGAATAGAATTGGAGTTTGTTGTGGATGACTGGGTCAATAAGAAAATCTCACCCATAAAATGGGTGATGAGGTTTGGGAAGAAGGAAAAGCTCAGTCCGAGATATTTGGGACCATACAGAATTCTGAGGTGAATTGGAAAGGTAGTTTATGAGCTGGAGTTACCTTCAGAGTTGGCATCCGTACACCGTGTATTCCATGTGTAACTTTTGAAGAAGTGCATCAAAGATCCAACTTCAGTTGTGCCGTTGGACAATGTCGAAATAAAGGATAGTCTCTCATATGAGGAGGTCACAGTCAAGATCCATGACCTTCAAGCTCATAAGCTAAGGAACAAGGAAATAGCTTCAGTCAAGGTCTTATAGAGAAATCAGCAGGTTGAGGGAGCTATGTGGGAGACTAAAGCAGATATGATGACTAAATACCCACAATTGTTCTCTACCAACTCTGTTACAACTTAAAATATTAATTTTTCCTTAGAAACCAATTTAGTTGTTGGGTTCAATTCATGTGTTTAAGTTTCCTTTTTGATTTTGGATGTATGTATGAAAAGTGAATTTAGTTCAGTTATGTATTTTGAAACAGAGCTAGTCATTATGTCAGTTTTGGAGTTAAATGAGCAGTATTTTAAAATTAATATTGTTATTCTCTGCTTTCCTTTGTGTTTTCCAATATTCAAGGATTAATGTTCCAAGGGGGAGATATTGTAATGCCCCGGAAACTCAGAGATTAGACCCGGGACTCAAAAAGGGAAAATTTCAGAAAAATTGGAAAATCTTGCACAAGTCACAGAACGGGTGGTTAAGTGACCCATTCGAGGTGCCCACAAGTCGTGATGTGACTTTTGGAGGCTAGGAAATGAGGTTTAAAGGTTGGTAGTTGGCTACCCCATGGAAGAGACCACGAGTCGTGGTCAGTCCCAATGACTCGTTGGGTCAGTTGTGGGGAGTGGTAGTGAAGAGATGAGCGGAGGAGGCAGTGTACTTGACGGAAGGACCTAACAATTCGTGGTTGGACACCATGACTCGTTAGGTGAGTCATGGTCAGTTAGTAGCAAATTGTTCAAGGTCGAGGAAGTGAGGTTAATGGATGGAGACCACGCGTCGTGGTCACCAGTAACGACTAGTGGGGTGGCCCGTCAGGAGTCCATGTGAAACTTTGTCAGTGTACTTGAAGATTGACCTAATGATTCGTGGGTGGTAGTAATGAGTCGTTAGGTCCCTCGTGGTGACCCCATCGACCATATTTCAGAATTTTAGCCAAGGGATATTTTCATAATCTTCTACCATTAGTCCCTAAACTACGTCGTTTTAGGTAAATTTTCAAAGATATTAGAGGGATTGAACAGTTTTCCCCCTTATTCTCCACATAAACTTTTAGAAACTGATCATATTTCCTCTCAAGAACCTTTAGGAAAGACTAGGGCTTATCACCCATTGAAGTAGACTAAAGCTTCCTTCTCTAAGGAAATTCAACTCAGGTATGTGGGAATTCAACAAGGGGATTGATCTCCGCTTGTGTCCCCCCCCCCCAAAAGAACTCTTCCTCAGTTCTAGGGTTTCCCATAATATTTGTATATGTTAGAAACTCAGTCACACGTATGTTAGTCAGTTTCAGTCAAAAGGTTTATATACTCTGTATTACTCAGAATGTCAGCCTAGTCTCAGTCAGAATTTAGAATCCTACAGGTTGAGCAGAACAATGTCAGCTGATCAGTTTGACTACAAAAATCCTTGAGGTGTTTGTGATACCTCCTAGTTATCAAAATCAAACTCAGAACTCAGTTTCATTGGTCCACTAGGCTGTCATGACACTTCAGAGAGATAGCTCTGACTAGCCCTAGGACCCTAGTCAGATTAGAGTTTGTTCTTAGAATGTTACGACGCTTCTAGATAAGCAGCTCTGACCAGTCTAGAACACAGTTTCAAAATCTAGTTCGATAAGAATCTCAGGGTACCTTCAGTTATATATCCCTTACTAGTCTTGGAACCCACTTTTGAGCTATCAACTTAGTATTCAGTTTAGGTATTCCAGTGGGAATAGAACTTAACACTGAGCGAACTTGGGTTCTAGTGCACCCAGTTTCCCAGAACTTTGTTGCCAACATAGCTTACAGTATTTATTGGCCTGATTGGACCCAGACCTTTGGTATGACCTAGTTCATGCCTCTATACCTTGGCAAGGTATATTGGGTCCTACCGATGGGGCGTATACATCGAACTCCACGTCTAGCTCACGTGGTTATATGTTGATTACAGACTCTCCCACTAGTCAGCTCAGTTCAGTCAGATCAGTTTAGTGTAGTATTTCAGACTCAGTACTTCAGACTTAGGACATGTCTTTGACAACCAGACAGGGTCATGTTGACCATCTCAGTTTACTTCAGTTGTTTCAGTTCAGTACATTAGTTGGTCATTGCATGTCATTTCAGTTCAGTCATTTATATCCAGCATCCTGTTTTCTCTCACTTACTCAGTACATTCAAAGTACTAATGCATACTTTTATGCTGTATCATTTCAAGATATAGCCGTAGGTTCTCTGTCTCAGAGTCATTAGTCGCCGCAGTTTAGATCCTCCTAAGCAGCAGAAGTGTGAGTCCTAATCTTTTTAGGGCGTTATTCCTTTTCTTTCAGTCATTTCATTACTTTCAGTTAGGCTTAGAGTTAGCTGGGGGCTTGTCCCAGCAATTCATCAGCTAGATGGCTTTCAGACATATACTTGATTTCATACTTTTATATCGTTCAGATGTTTTAAACTTTATGTTTCAGTTTTAGCTTTCATAAATGTTTTATATTATTATTTCAAAGATTCCGCTATGCATGTTTTACTCAGAATACCAATGTATGATAGACAAGGGGTCGACTTGGGGTTACTTGTGACTCCAAGTACCGTGTTATCTCTAGGGTATAGACTCGGGGCGTGAAAAAGTTGGTATCAGAGCACTAGGCTTAGAGTATCCTCGGAATGTCTGAAAGCTGCATCTAGTAGAATCCATTTCATGGGTGTGGAGCGCGCCACACTTATTAGGAGGAGGCTGCGAGATGTTATTAGGAAAACTCTCTTTAGTTCATACTCTGTATCGTGCATTAAAGTTCAATTCCAGAAACGTCCTTCTAACTCATGCTCTATTTCATTTAAGTGAATTATGTCTCCTAGACATGGTAACAGATGAAGGGTCGGTAATGCCAACAGACCTGCCCCACCATCCCTAGTAGCCCCTTAGGATGACATAGTGTCCACTGCGGAGTTCAGGGCGGCTATCTAGATGCTTGCTCAATCAGTCACCAATCAGGTGACCCGACAGGTGGTTTCGATTAACACAAGTGAGTCCGCAGAAGCTGCTATGGTGAAGGATTTCACCCAAATGAATCCTCCATCATTTCAGGGATCCATGATGGAGGAGGACCCCCAAGAGTTCATGGACGAGATCCAAAAGATTACCCGCATTATGGATGTCAGCTCCTTTGAGAGTGTTGATCTGGCTTCCTACTAGCTAAAAGGGGTAGCCCAAGTCTGGTATGAACAGTGGAAAGAGGGGAGGCTAGAGGGAGTAGGACCGATGGAGTGGAAGGAGTTCAACATAGAGTTCCTGGACAGATTTTTCCCTCGGGAGATGAGGGAGGCAAAAGTGGCTGAGTTTATGAACTTGAGACAAGGCAAAAAAACCATAGAAGAATACGCATTGGAGTTTACCAGGTTGTCTAAGTACGCTCAAGAGATGGTAGCCGAGCCAAGGGCTCACATGTTGAAGTTTGTGAATGAAATATCGAACCTGGTCCTCAAGGTGTGCAGGACAGCGATGTTGATTAGGGATATTGACCTCTCTAGCCTAATTGTCTATGCCCAGCAGATTGAGGCTGAAAAACTAAAGGATATGGAGTGAAAGAATAAATGGGAAAGGACTGGACACTCATATTACGGCCATCAAAGTTCTAGTAGTAATAGCCGCCCACAGCAGCAACAACAACAACAGCAGAGAGCCCCAACACCTATTTCAACCAACGGCCCAACATTTCGATCCCACCAAGATCAGAGGGGTGGAGCATCTGGCTCTCAGTCTCAGAGCTGCAGTTCTGGGAATAGATATTCATCTTGCCCCAAGTGTGGCAAGAACCATCTGGGAGAGTGTCTTTAGGGTCGAGAGGTTGTTTTGGTTGTGGACTACTTGATCATCGACTTAACTATTTCCCATCAGTAGGACGGGGGAGAGGACAATCAACCACATCATCAGCTACAGTAGGCCGACCACCTTAGCAGGCCAACACATTAGGTAGGGATGGTGGTCAGCGCCAAAAACATTTTTACACATTGTCTTCCACTCAGGATCAGGAGAGCTCACCTGACGTAGTCACGGGTATGTTACGCCTCTTTCATCTAGATGTGTATGCCCTCCTAGATCCAGGAGTCACCCTTTTGTTCGTGACTCCCTATGTAGCAATCCAGTTTAATATTAGTCTAGAGTTCCTCTCAAAACCATTCTCAGTCTCCACCCCTATGGGTGAGTCAATTAGACCCAGCTAGGTGTATAGAAACTGCCCACTCTCAGTCCTTAATAAAGTCATTCCAGCTGATCTCGTAGAGTTAGACATGGTCAATTTTGACCTTATCCTCAGTATGGATTGGTTACATCCGATTAAGCCTAAGTCGACTGCAGAACTAGAGTTGTCAAGTTTCAGTTTTCTAATGAGCCAGTGTTAGAATGGACGGGCAGTAGTTCAGCGCCTAAGGGTCGGTTTATTTCCTACCTAAAGTCCTAGAAGATCATTTCCAAGGGATGTATTTATCATATGGTTTGGGTCAAAGATTCCAAATCTGAGACCCAAACCATCTAGTCAGTTCTAGTGGTCAATAAGTTCCCAAATGTATTTCTCGAGGATCTTCCCGGAGTTCCCCCTGAACGAGAAATAGACTTCGAAATAGACCTTCTCCCAGATACTCAGCCAATCTCCCTTCCTCCTTATAGAATGGCTCCAACTGAGCTTAAGGAGTTGAAGGAGCAGCTAAAAGATCTTCTTGACAAGGTTTTTATCAGACCCAGCATCTCTCCCTGGGGTGCTTCAGTACTGTTCGTGCATAAGAAAGACGGTACCCTTAGAATGTGCATAGATTACCGTCAACTAAACAAAGTCACAGTCAAGAACAGGTATCCCTTACCCAGAATTGACGACCTATTTGACCAATTTTAGGGAGCCAGTTGTTTCTCGAAGATAGATCTCTGGTCAGGGTACCATTAGCTAAGGGTCAGAGAATGTGACATACCGAAAAAAACATTCATAACTCGGTATGGTCACTACGAGTTTGTGGTGATGTCCTTTGGGCTAACAAACGCCCCTGCAGCCTTCATGGACTTGATGAATAGAGTCTTCACATAGTATATGGATATGTTCTTCATTGTATTTATCAATGACATTCTGTTATACTCCAAAAATGAGGAAGAGCATGCTAACCACCTGAGATTAGTATTACAGACACTCAGAGACTGGATGTTGTTCGCCATGTTCAGCAAGTGCGAATTTTGGTTAAAGTCCGTGACTTTCTTGAGTCATATGGTATCGAGTTAGGGAATACATGTAGATCCTGACAAGATAGCAACATTAAAAGATTGGCCCAGACCTACCTCCCCGACTGAAATAGGAGTTTCCTGGGCCTAGCTAGTTATTACCGACGATTTGTGTAAAGCTTCTCCTCTATAGCATCTCCTCTGAATAAATTAACTCAGAAAAAAGTGAAATTCCAGTGGTCAGATGCGTGTGAGAAGAGTTTCCCGGAGCTGAAGACTCGACTCACTACTGCTGTAGTATTGACCTTGCTAGAAGGAATAGCTCATCAGAGAAAGTACAAAAACAACTTAGAGCCGTCAGAAATCTTATGCTTAGGTGAGGAGAAGAGAATTGGAGTTTGTTGTGGATGACTGGGTCTATCTAAAATTCTAACCCATGAAAAAGGTAATGAGTTTTGGGAAGAAGGGAAAGCTTAGCTCGAGATATATGGGACCCTACAGAATTCTGTGGTGAATAAGCAAGGTAGCTTATGAGATGGAGTTACCTTATGAATTGGCATTCATACACCCTGTATTCCATGTGTCACTTTTGAAGAAGTGCATCGGAGATCCAACTTCAGTTGTGCCATTGGACAGTGTAGCAATAAAGGATAGTCTCTCATATGAGGAGGTCCTAGTCCAGATCCTTGACCATCAAGTTCGTAAGCTATGAAACAAGGAAATAGCTTCATTCAAGGTCTTATGGAGAAATCAGTAGGTTGAGGGAGCTACGTGGGAGACTTAAGTAGATATGATGGCCAAATGCCCACACTTGTTCTCTACCGACGCTGTTACAGCTTAAAATATTAGTTTTGCCTTAGAAACCAATTTAGTTGTTGGGTTCAATTCATGTGTTTGAGTTTCCTTTATGATTTTGGATGTATGTATGAAAAGTGAATTAAGTTCAATTATGTATTTCGAAACAGAGGTAGTCATTCTGTCAGTTTTGGAGTTAAATGAGCAGTATTTGAAAAATAATATTGTTATTCTCTTCTTTCCTGTGTGTTTTCTAACATTGGAGGATGAATGTTCCCAAGGAGG